>VXAZ01003534.1:248858-270941 GCA_013399875.1 Gymnorhina tibicen
AAAAAAAGACAAGGAAAGGAAAGGACAACAACGAGATACAGGAGTATATTTATCTCTAAAGCATACGATGAAAGAATGATGTGCTGCCTGCTGTAAATACCTGAACCCCTTTTGTTCTCCCATTCTTGCAGTGAATTTGAAGGTCATTTGAGAGTCCTTGTCTTTGCTGGAAATGAGGTCCCAAAATTTCTATAAGAGCAAGTCTTCCTGAAGTACAGTTTCTGATCCCAAGAGAAAATTCCATAATTTTCAAATGAAAGAGTAGGTGAATGTGGAGCTTGCTTACTGCATCTGCTACAGCATGGCATTTAGGGAGTTCATTGTTATAAGCAAAGATAATGAAAACTACAGCTCCTGCACACAGTGTTCCTAGCACCTCCAGATCAGCTTGTGGTGTTTTTCTGGCTACAAAAACACTGTTTCTTGCCCTGAAACTTTTCTTATTTACTTCTTCACACACTAAAAATGCAAAGCCACGAAATCAAGGTGAAATTTCTTGGAGCAAGGAGAAAATCTGATTATTTTACAGCCTTTTTTGTTGAAAAATATCAATTTTAGAAGGAAAAAAACCCCTACATTCATGTGTATTTTTAGTACACTAATGTATCTCATTCTACCAGAAGAAACAGATGATAAACAATATTTTTAATAATGTAAAAATTATCTGATAAAGAAATGCACATAGTAATAGTAAGGTTGTAATAGTAAGGCTGTAGTAATAGTAGGCCTGTAATAGTAAAGCTTCTAATAGGGATGTTATTAATGAGTTCCTTATATTTTTATATCACTGTGAACATGATCAACATGCCTTTCGTTACACCATATGACTGGTATAGTATATGACAAGTATAAACTGATATATATGAGACAATAGGTCTTGGGTGATTGTTTACCACACGTCTTGTAATTAATATTTTCTAGAATTCGTTTCAGCCCCCTCAGTCATTTTCATTGATGATATTCCTTTGCCAGTAGCTAACCAGGAAACTTCAAAACCAACCAACCAAGCAAAAAAATTCACAGAATCTTAGCTTTTCTTTTTCAATTCAGTTAATTAAGGATTAAAATATTCTAAATATACTTTTCCTAGCAAAAATATCTAATTGGAGGTTAAAAAGAGGTTTAAATAGCTGTCCTCCTTTAGTATTGCTCCTAAAACACATTATTTTTATGTCATCCTTCTATTTCTTAAAGTAGATACTTTCACTGTGCATCAAGCACAGAGTATTTAAAGCTGACATGGATGGAAAATAAAACTACAAATCGTTCCCACCATTGGTAGTGTAAAATAGAAGACTAAATGATTACTAAGAAATGTTATAAGAGAAAACATTTTAAATATATGTGAACTACAAAACATCTTCAAGAAAGAGATGGTTATTTTTAAGATATGTAAATAAAGTTCATTCTGTTTCTTATTTCCCGCTCTTACTCATCCCAACCAATAGAGCACACATGAATTTTGTTCTGAGTTTTCTGAAAATAGGAACATTCACCTGTGTATCATTTTTGGACTGTTCATTTTGTTTAATTTTTATCAAATAGTTCTCTAAATGTTAGTGAGAGGGGGTGTCATTATTCTTTTGGTTTGCTTTCTTTTATTTGTCTATAAGCCTCAAAAAATATTTCTTTTTAGGAGTTATATTAATGTAGTTTTCTGCAGTTATAAACTCTCTTTGAAGATACATTATTTTTAATGGTACTCTAAATAATCACCAATCAGTTTGGAATGACAAGGAAAAAGTAAGGCTCGTCTACGGTTTGCTTCTTGGTGGTTTTTTTCAGGTTTTTTTTGTTTTGTTTTTTTTTTTTTTGCTGAGTAAATCTATTCGCTACAAATATTTCATAGAGTCTAGACATCCCAGTGTTATCAAAGCTATACAGTAGGTAGCTCATGCTGAGATGTTGTAATAGAAATCTGTGTATGTCTCTTTCTTTGCCTGGATGGCTTTGTTCAAATTATAGTAAAATTTGACAGGAGATGAAAAAATCCCATTTCCATAAGATCAATAATAATTTTATTCTAGATTGATGAAGTCTTTATTAATGTAAATGGATGACACTTTAAAATAGGCTATTACTAATTTGTACAGCAAAGAAATGTTTCTTTATGCTGCTCTATATTTCTGATCTATTTCACAAATCATAGATAGCATCAGTACACAGATAAAGACACCAGAATATATTCATTTATGTTTAACCAAGAAAGAGCTGCAATCTTATTTTTACTTTGGCCTTCCATGTTTTTTTTTTTATAGTGTAACATTAACCTAGTCATATAGTGAATAACAGAAATAAAAAAAGAAAAAGGATCAGAGCAGAATAGCTTCAAACATTCTCAGTGTAACTGATTTGTGAGAAGCACCTCCCACTGTGTAAGCTAAATGATATTGACATGAGAATAACAGCTCAATGGTTGGAAAACTATGGTATATCTTTTCAAATAATAGAAATAAGGGAGTGCGAAGAGGTTACATTTAGTGTCTTAGAATGCTTTTTATGTTACAGATTAACAATCTGCATCTTCATCTTAGTAGCCATTTGTTCACAGAGCAGTAGAAAATTTTCTGCCCACATCTGCTAATGCAGAGATCACAGCTGGAGTATTTCTACTCATGTTTAGAACAAGAAGAAAAGAAAATGGAATGAAATATATTCTGGAAGCACAAGAACAAGGGAGTTTTACTATAAGTACTTAAAATGATTCCTGATTTCTTTCTGACACAGTAATTTCCTGGAGCAAGTTCAAAAATGTCTTCTTGGTTTATTGTGATGCCCTCTATTGAAGACAGTGTTTTGTGAAAATTCAATTTGAAGTGGAGTTCAAAGGAAGGGGAGAAGTAGATTAAATGAATGCACTTTCTCTAAATAGAAACGGTGGCGATATGAAATTCCATTCATGACTGTTTTCCAATAAAGATCCATTAGTAAGGTAACAAATGACCAAAAAAAAAGCATATGAAAATCTCAGTAACAGGTAGAATTTCCTCCATGAAAGCTTAATTGCTTTATCTTTTCAGTAAGACATGAGGATTCTGTTTTGCCTAACTGTAAGATAAGCACTTCTGCTATTCATTGACTCTTCCATCTGAAATGATGAGCTCTTCATTATATAACCACAAGATACACAAGTTGAAGGAAGAGGTGATACCAAAGGAAGATAGATTTCAAAGTAAGTAACATGATAATATTCACAAAAGAGAAGAAAATGTACAAGTCAAACAAACACCTGGTTGAAAAAGGTTGTAAAAATCATGCTGTTGCTGAATAGCAGTTTTAGTTACTTTCACCATATTAACAGATCTCTTCAGATACACACGGCATCCAAATTTTTTATTACAGTACAGAAAATGCCTCAGCTTGGCCTCTCTTATGTGCAAGTGTTTTTATACATGCAAGACTAGTACAGTGTTACCTAAATTACAGTATGGAGTATTGCCCCTAGTTCTATCTTCTGTGTAATTTCAGAGAATACTCAACTAAAATGCATATTTATTAGATATCTTTTCCCTCTGCTCTTAATTGAACTGTTTTCTTAAAAAAAAAAAGCTCTTCATTCACTGTGGACAACTTTTGTTCTGCTGTAATAACGGAAGAAATTGCATTCACAGACAAGACACAATTGGCATTTTCTTACTGTAATCAACTAATTGTGCAGGCTCTTCTGTGCTTTATGTGGTATTTTTAATAAATGAAATCCTGAGGTAAAGAAATAGCAGAGACTGCTACTGGAAGTCAATCAGTCACAAACTGGACATAAAGGTGTTAATCCTCTAGAAAACGGGTCTTGATGCTCCTGGCAGGGCACCACTGCAGTGAACATCACTGTCATATGAGTGGGACTGAGGTCAAGCTGCCAATAAACAGCCAATGTTTGGCATATAAAAGCCACATGGCAATAGAAATAGCACCTTGAGTGCTACTTGTAATCTATCTATTGATTACAAATTGCACAGGTGGGGTCAAGTGCAACCTGCTGACCTCTCTAGAACAATTATTGATAAATGAATTTTATGACCCGACAAATTACAATTTACAAACAGATCAGTTGTTATGTTAGTGGCATCGAAAATTCAAATAACATCTTATTTTTCACTTAATGTTCCTCAGTTTTTCAGTTTGACCTCACCAGTGGAGTATTGATTTTCAGCTTCTTGTTGAGTAGAAGGGGATGGTCATGAGGTGTTACTGTCACCTTGACATTTGCTCTGTAAGAAGTTAGGCATGGTAAAGATTTCTGGGCTGAACTTTGATTAAAGAGAAGTCATATGTCAATAACAGTCTCACGGTTTCAAAACAAGTAAAATCAAACTCCTAGAAGGATTAAACACTAAATATTTAAAACAGCAGATGTCTAGCTTGATCCCTAGACACAGCTATAATTCAATGACTGAACAAAACTGAGGATAGTGAGTTAGAATAAAAAAGTACTGAGCAGCAGTACTCAGTACCTCATCAGAGGTTTCAGCTATAGTGCACATTATTTATTAAACTGTCAATCTGCCATAACTAGAATAGCATTAGAGTTCCACAGCAACCAGCTCAGGATCATCTGGGAGTGCTGTATCAGTAAGTCTTGAAATCATTATCCAGATGCTTCAGGGTAAGGCAGTGGCTGCCAGTAAAGTCAGTGATAATTCCAACTAATTCTGACTAAATACGGACATCTTTTTTCTTTTCACACCAGAGAAACTGGTAATCACCGTATGGAATAAAGCAACAATAGACTGGGAGTTTAAAATGGAAATGTCATCCATCCCTACAAGCATGATAGTGACAGTGAAAACCACTGTTGTTTCTCTCATTTGAAAATGCCCTTGACAGAATAACAATCAGAAGAATCTGTTGAAAAGAGTGCTCCCTAAAGGTAATCTGAATAGTGAAGACCACACTGACATGATTTTCTGCTCACAGGCAAAATCAAGAAATATTCAGAAAACAAAGTCAAAGTCTACGTATATTCCTTGCCTCTAACCTAATTCATTAGTATTGGGATTCTGCAAAAACATCTATAGAGATTTCTGTTCAGGCAAGTAAATGGCTGCTCATTTTAAATTTGTAAGTTTTAGCAGCAAAGCTGAAACATGGAACCAAACAAGGCAGTATTTTTGGACAGATTTAGTTTATTGTTATATGGGTTAAATCACAGGTATCATATCCATATATGTGAAAGTATGCTATTTATTACAAATGGTTTCATCTCAGAAGAGGCTTATTGTTAGCAGAAGGCATGTTGAACCTATTGTAAAAATTGAAATTTAAGGACAGTTCTAGTATCACATGAATACCAAATGAAACGTGCCTAAAAATGGAGTCACACAGAGGACAGCAACAGTCATCACATTACTGTACATTACAGTTTCACCAGTTACTGGTAAAAGCAGCACAGCTGGAATGAAGATATGGGTCTTCAAACAACAGCAATTACTCTGCAATTGTTCTCACCACTTCTCTATATGTCTAAGTCTTCTTTTAGAGCTGTCACATTAAATGGTCAGCCAGTTACCCATAGGCTGTCTCCATGCTCTTGGTACAAAATGGTTAAATGTCTTAAATAGTGAGTCTCAAAGCATTGCCTATAGCTGGTACCAAAGCAACACTCCTGCGAGCTGAGCTGCACCCGACATCTCCTGCATATATCAAATAACCAACCATCCATAAGCATTTTGTATGGACAGTTTAAATACAATGAATGGTTAAGACTGACCCATTGAACATTACTGAGACATTCTCAAGGTAAATCTTCAGTCATAGAACATCAGCCTCACAACATGAGATACAATTAAAGGTCATCTGCTATGGCAGAGAACATATGCTGATGTTATCAAACATATGGAGAAAAAAAAGGAAAATTACACTGAACACAAGGCAACAAAATAAAATAAAGATAGTGTGGGCATGATGCTGCAGCTGTCATATCCCTGGATGTGTGTGTTTGGCAAAAATTAACCAGAAACCCCACAAGTAAAACTGCGCATGTTTTAAGTTGACAGGGGAAGTTTTTGACAGTGTAGAATATGCCATCAGTATCAAAACACCTTATTAAAACCTGAAAAATGCCAGTATCATTGTGAACATTCTACTGGCAACACTACCAAAACAAACAACAAGCAAACAAGTAATTAGTTTCAAATGATATCTACTTAAATACAGGAATCCCTGAGAAGGCTTTCCACAAATCTCAAAACAGTTTTCCACAGAAATTTTCTTTAAGGGAAATTTTCCAGTAAGTGTAGCTCGGCACTGAAATGAAGAGATTGTTTCTAACATCCACAGAGTAGACCAGCTGCATATGTAGCAACTTTGTCATCAGTTTCACAGATGTTTGCAAGTCTTAGCTGTCCCAGCTGTTTGATGGGTGTTCATGTCTTCTGTGGTCCAAGGGACTGAATTGCACTTCAAATTCTTTCTCTGTGTTGTATGGGTGTGACACCACATGGTGTCAGCAAGTTATGAGGATGGGCAAATACATGAGGAAGGTGTCCTGGGAGCATAGGTGACAGCATGACAAACAGGGTGGGGATCTCACCAAACAGAGGTCCGGTCCCCAGTAATTGATCAAGGAGAGCAGAGAAAGATCCGTGACAGTAACTATGTTAGAAAAGGTCCTGGGTTGGCTGGGGAGGGTCATGGGGACGGGCAACATGTGAGGGTCTGGGCCACTAAAGTACAGCATGGGCACCCCTAAAGCACAACCCAGGCAAGAGCCAGGACAAAGGGCCTGAACTCCAGTGCAGTCCCTGCAGGAGAAATATTAGCCCACAGAGTGTGTTCCCAGGCCTTCTTCTCCCCGGCCACTTCACAGTAAAGCTGGCCGTCACCACCTGCATCTCAGCCCTGGGAGAAGGAAAGAGTTTGAAAATTCCTTTGGTGCTTGGCTGCTGTCCAGGTTTGAGACAAATTGGAGGAAAATATCCTCTGATAGAAGGCAGGTTTCAGCTGCCTCTCCCCCACCAGGTTCGGGGAAGAAAAACTCCTCGGAGGAAAAAGTGAAAAAAACTATCTATTTAACAAACACAGTGCACACAGGCATGGGAAAAGAATAATGCTAAATAATAAAACCTCTCACTTGGAGACAACCTGGGTAGATTTCAGAGTCCTTTGTGGGTGTTGCTTTCTCCTCTCAGGAGCTGGGGTTTGGCGTGGGCTTCTCCGGGCCTCGGTGGAAAGGCCTCCCAGTGAGGTTCTGATGTTCTGGTGTCCTGAACAACTCCAGCAGAGAAGAAGAAGCAGCCAAAGTCCCAGGGCTCTGTACTTTAGCTAACGAATAAGAAGCTAGCTAAAAAGCAAAAGGAATGTAACTCTCTTCCCTGCTGCAGAAGCGGAGCAGCCGGGCAGGAGAAGCCAGCGAGCTGTCTCTGTTTTCAAACACAGCGCTGAAGGAATTCCACCGGCTTCTCTCTTAAAAGTACAGAAAGGCACAGGATTCATGTGTGGGCATAGAGCAGGTGATAGGGGATACAACAACTTACAGTCACCCCAGGACAGTTGCTTTTCTAATCTAGATGAGACTTGAACCTTTACCTCACCATAATCCCAAATGAAATGTTATTGCTTTTGTGAGGCTTGCAGACAGATCAATATTCTTCATTACTGGAAGCAGAAAAGAGAAGATATGACTGTATGACTCTATAACCCATGTGATTGTAAATCAGTTCTTCTTATTAGTAGTACATGTAAAAACTGTCCCCTTGTATCATAAGCCTGCAGAGATCTAAACTACTGAGAGCTAGCACTGCCTCTCTCCACTAGAAATAAATTTGTATCATTGAGAATATCCATTAAGGGCTAAGCAATATGAGAATTTGGATGCCTTGAATATAGACTGTATTAAATGTGAGAATATGACCTACATACTTCATCTACAAAACAGATTGTTTGCTGTCATGGGTTAGCACAGTTTGGAGTTTTAGTCAAAGAAAAAAAAATTCAACCAGCCACGGAAGTGATGTTTTTTGCAAGGGGCTGTTGTAACTTCCTCCAGACCTGATAGAACTAATCAATTGGATAATTTGAATATTGACAACTCTGTTAAGCCACTTAAGAAGCTCTTACACGCCTCTGTAAAAAACACATTTAAAGATGAACAAGCCCGGGAATCTCTCTCTTGCTTCCAGCCCTTGGACAGGTAACTGGGCTGCCCGCTTGCCCGGAGGGCCGGGATGGCCCCCCCCCGCCCGTCTCCGGTGCGGCCGCCAAAATGAACTTTACACCAAGACCAGCTCCGGCCACTGCCGGGCAGAGATCATGTGATCACCAGAGACAGATAAATTCCAGCTGCAAAGCCCAGGTACGATTAACCCCTTCAGCGCTATAAGTTCCCCAGAAGAGATGAAACCTGCAGACACCAATCCTCTTCCAGGTCAGAGGAAAGGGAAAGACAAAGGCACATGAAAAGACACCATGATAGTAACACCAAAGTCAGTGAAGAAGAGCGAGCTGCAGCCCAGAGAGAGGAGATGGAGGAGATGCTTCACACCTAACCTAGAAGCTGAAATTCTTTAGTAAAGCTATGGTGATGGACTATGATACATCAGAGAACCCCTTTTGTAATTTCATGAAAGCATGGGGCATAGAGCATTCAAACCAGCCACGAGCAAAGACGCCTGTACTGAAATAAGTAAATGTTAAAGTAGCTGTGATCCAATGAGAGCCTGAACAGAGAGAGATAGTGATGGAGTGAAGACCCTTGCTCCCAGGGAAGAAGAAGACCTCTGTTCCTAGAGATGAAGATGATCCCAGAGGTAAATGAAGAGAACCTTTGCTCTTGAACAGCTCATCCTTAAAATAATACCCCATCAGCTAAGATGGAACCCTCGGAAACAGCTGTGGGGAAAGCTGTAAGTAGAGGGAAGGGACTTTTCACATGCCAGCAGAAAACCACCCCAGGTGGCTGTTGTGCTGTGACACTGGAAGCCACAAGAGGAGTGTTTCTTGTGGAGAAGTCCCATAGTGAGGGCAAAAGAGACTCCTCTCTCTAAGTGAACTGATGAAAGACTATTATAGAGGTGGTAAACTGACTGAAATAATCCCAAGTTTGTGTCTTTATGTTGTAAGTGGGAGGAGGGAGGAGGATGGGGGGAAGAGAAGTGTTCTGAAGGTTTATTCTCACCCTTGTTATTCATTTTTCTTTTAGTTCTGTTAATAAACTTCTTTATATTCTTTAAAGCTTAGAACCTGCTTTGCATTTCTCCTAATTCTTATCTCACAGAAGGTAAAAGATGCGAACAAACCCACTACACTTAATTGGTGTTTCCGCCCGGTTTCGAACCCAACCTGCTATGTTTGCTCAGGTGCTTTTTAACTTTATCCAGATATAGCTGAATTGCGTTTCTCATCTACCAACCGTACTTGCTCGGTGTGTGAAAAACATCTCCTGTGTTTAGAATTGAACACACAGAAGCCCCCCAGGAGCCTGTTTCCCTCTGCCTTGAAGATCCTCTTAATAGCAGGCATTAGTTTAGAATTACAGGACCAAACCCAGTCTCACAGAGTATATGTAGTATTTCTATTGAATGCGCCTCAGATGTTCCCAATAATCCTCTGGGTAGACAAATGAGGACCCAGACTTTGTTTTTATTCCTTTGGTACCCCTAAATTCAAAGTGAACTGAAAATTCAATGTTGAAAAATTGAGCCAACACCATCCACTTTAAATTCATTCTGCACATTTGAATCTGATGCCTCTTTGTCTTAACCCTACAAAATCTTTATATGCTGCATATAGAGTTAACTTATGAACACAGAGGAACTTCTTGATGTAACTGAACACAGAATCATAGAGTCATAGACTCATTTAGGTTGGAAAAGACCATTAAGACCATCAAGTCCAACCATTAACCATCAACCTACTACCAACTGGTTCAGATGAAAATGGATTTCAATGCTGATCAAAATCACAAAAAAGTCAGTCTAAAATCACTATATTTCAATTAATAGAAAGCAGTCTTTATATGAGGTTTTGATGGTTTATAAAAATCACATTATAAAAGAAGTAATTGCCTACAAACGAAAACTTAGAAATTGAAGCAATAGTGGAATTATCGTTATATATGTATAAGAATAGTAAAATTCTTATACCTTCTCATAAGATACCTAAAAGGTTTCACTTTTTTTCTTGATCAGTCACTGAATACACAGAATTTCATGAAATTTTTAGGAAAGATTATCAGCTAGTGCATAGAATCAGATTATTGTTGATTAAGTTAGGAGTGACATTGTAAAAAAAAACAGTTTGGTGTTCAAAAGCATAATTTACTGCACATAGGATGGAACAGGGAACAAGGCTGATTTCTGATAATGAAGTACTGCTTCTTAGATATTCAAACTATAAATGAGAGATGTCTGAGGAACAACACTTCAAAACAAAATCTAGTGTACAGCATCCACGATGAAATATCTTGCAGTGCAGTTCCATTGAATGGTAAACTGTTTACAAGAACTGAATCATTTTCAACATAGAGCAGTCATCAATCTCTCTCCTTGTTGAAGTTTAAGCACTGAATAATCAAACAGGCCATTAAAGGTGGTGGTTAATAATAACTATTTGAAAAGCTCATGTGAAAGCAGATAGTGCTTCCATGCGACTGTCTGCTTTGTATATGCCCTGGTATCAATATACTGTGAGAACAGCATATGGTTACTTTGATGGAAAGTAATGGAAAATGACAGACTGTTTGAAGATGCTGTGGTGCCAATTTCATGAATAATGCATTAGGGTAACAGGTATAATCAGTGCAGTTTAATAGTCTGCAGCCTCCAGAGATACAACAGCAGCATACAGAGGAATTACCCTTGTACTAGGACCACCTGACACATCTTTTTTTTTCCTTGATTTTATTTGATTGAGACTACACTAAAATATGTCTTTAAAAAGGCAGAGTCAGAAACAAAAATGTTATGTTCTGAATCAGAATTAATTTAGTATACATGTTCTGTGCAACTTACGTTTTAATAATAAGCACAAATTTCAAAATCCCTTTTCTCTGTTTTAAATTGAACATAGGTTTTAGAGCTCAAAATTTTATAGGAAGAACAATTTAATGGTTGTCATTCATGCACTGAAACCATTTTCCATATTGTGGAATGCCTTCATTCCATTTCAAATGATACAGCACACTGCACATATACCAAAATTGGTTTTAATTTGATTATTTTCGTATACCAAAAGTAAGTCTAGGAATAAATTGAAAAAAAAACCTGTCTTGCAGAATGCTGCTAAAAGATTTTGCATGAAGAATGTACTGATTTGTATTTAATGATAATAGAAAAGCTCTGTGAAAGAGATTTACACTTAGGGACACATAATCCTCTTGGCACTCAGGTCTTACATTATTATGTCATGACTCCATAGCAATGAATATGAATTAGGGTAAATGACTTGGGACACAGGATTACAGTCCCAGTACTTACACTTTTAGTCAAGGAAAGATGCCTATGTTTCTGAGTTAAAAGTTCCATTTCCTACCTGACAAATGAGCTACAGTGATGTATGTCCAGGCTTCAACTTTATGAATCTATTCTGATTGCTGTATATCTGCTTCTGAAAAGACATCTTGGCAGATCTCACTTTAAAAAAAAAAAGCATGATGGCTTTTGAAATAGCATTTTACAAGTCAAAAGGGCAGTGAATATTAATTTTGTATGTGTGTAGATATATACATTCATGTGTATTCACATAAATACACATCCTACAAATAAGAAAAAGCAATTGCAATCTAGGATGGGTTAATGTAGGAAACATTTTTGAAATGTAAAATAAGGTGATCTAAAAAAAATAAAGTCAGTCATCACAAATAAGCTGCTATAAAACACTACCGCTCACTAAATGAAATATTCTTTGTTATAATAATCTGTTCTGGTCCTTCCGCCCTTTCCTCACTGCAGTTTTAATTGCCTGTATGAATACTTCATGTCATGCAGCTTTTAACCAGTATATGCAAAAATCCATTAAAAAAATTTGGGCCAAATTGCTATATTTTACATTTATAGCAACTTTAGAACATCTAGGGTTTTTAACTCTGAATTCTTAGGAGCTCAAATACTGTCATTCATTATTGGAAACATAATGTTTCTTACGATGAAAGTATTTTTCATTCATACAGTTAGTAAGAATCTAGTCTTGGGTAATACATTTGAACATGAAAAGTAAAGGTTTCTCCTTTCTAAACTGGCCTTTATAAATATATTTCATTCATACCTGGGAAATTTTGCATCCAGGAAAGGTGATTTCAGTAACAGACTACAACCCTTTTTTTTTTCCTACAGATTGTGTGAACCTATTAGAACCTTTCAGCTACCCAGGCAGTTTGAAACCATCCTTTTATTAAAAACTCCCTTGTCAGCCCCATCTAACATTCAAGAACCCTCTATCATTCGATGTCAGCCATTTCTGACAGAACTGTAGCTGATTTTTATTGTTACTGTTTTCTTTCTTGGAAATAAAGATTTTGTAATGCTAAAAAGTTCTGTGGTATTCCTACCACAATGAAAACCATAGCAGATACAGGAGTGGTTGTAGGCCCAGAGGATTAACTTTGTTAGTAACATCTCATACCATTTAGTTGATTCAGAATAACTGCAATATTCTTTATAATCTAGTTTTTCTGTTGGATTAAGGAAACAAATCAACAAGGGACAGACTGAATAATTTCTCCATCTATTGTATTGGTTCAGTTTCTGAACTTTTAAAATTACTACAAAATTTTTTCACTTGCCTGAACTTATTTAGCTGTAACAACAACAAAAAAGCCCAGTTTAAGAGTATCAATTGCAGCTTCCAGTGGTGTCACAACAGCATAGAAGTGGTGCAATGAACAGTTAGCATCAGAATAGCTGAGAAAAGTTTAATATGACCAACTGTTTGATATTCACAGTTGTTTAGCACATTTCCTCCGTATACTGTGCATGAATATCAGAAGAAAGAAACAAGAATGCAAAGCACATGTAAGAGTTTTCATGGGACCTCAGAGTTTAACACCGGGAGTTCTGCCAGGTCAGATTTAAGCATGGGGTCAAAAGCTAAAATTGCTGGTTTGGAGTTTGAGATAAGAGAAAACAGTTTTCCTAGGGCAACCCTACATCAATCATAAGATATTTTAAAAATATTTCTATGCGAAGAATTACTGGTGAAACTCTATTGTCTTGTTGGTTTAAAATGACCAGCAACGAGATAAAAAATTCCATGCACAGAGGACTGCATTTGAAATCCCCTGCAAAAAGTTGTATGCCCAACTACAACACAGTTACATTAAGTTCGAGGCATAAATAACAGCAAAGAAGAACGTAGATGTCTTCTGACAGCTGAAGATTTACCAACCCATTTGCAGTAGACTTCCCTCCTGTTAAGTGACTACTGGGGTGTGCAATATCATACAGACCACTTGTTATGATGTGGACATTGCTGATTCACGCTGACAGCTTGGGCGTGCCTCAAAGATTGCCATTCTGTGGTTGTGGATTCATGAACCATCAAGGGAGATTCTTCAGGTCCACCTCTCAGCATGGCAACCTGTAAGCAGAGACCAGAAGGAAGTTCATGACATACCTACCAGAGTTGGGATGAGCACTGGTACTTCTAAACTTATGTCAATGCATTGCAAACATTAACGATTCATAGCCAACAAAATTGTCATCAGAACAACTGAAGGCACTTTATATCACTTCATACTTTATACTTCTGTGGGAGGGCTAAAACAGCCCTTTGCAATGTCCTTGGTTGTTCTGAAGGTAGATGTGGTAGAAGTGTACAGAGAAGCAATAATTTTCCACAGCAGGCCAGCATGGAATTGCCCAGCAGAGCTGAGTAACCAGCTGGCTCTAGTGGCTCTTTCATGCATGCACACACACTCATCTGACATTTTCTTATCTGGGCAATTCAATAGTCCAACAGAAAATGGAAATATTGTTATCTGCTCTGCTTAACACCGTTTCTTAGTTTTGCCTTATCTTAGTGTCTTTATTTTTGTCTTTACCTTCTTACTTCTGGATGCAAGGGAAGCCAGAGGGTAGATGGCCTGACTATTTTAGCTTTCCATTTCTCCTGCAGCAGGGAGGAGATTGGATGGGAAGGGCAGTGCAGTCCTTCCTTTATCACCAGAAAAATATGTGGAGAGATGAAAAGTCTTAAAGATCTGTGAAGACACAATGAACTGCTCTGTTGCTTGTACAACAGCCTCTCCACAGCCCCCTGACTCTCAAGAGCAAAGAATCCTGTAAGGAGTGCAGACATAGACCCTTTCCTTTGTTGACCCTTTCCAGGGATGACTGATTGAATAAGAACTGTGAATAGGATGATTCATCATCTGATGAATATTCCTTATGCTTTCCGTCTCACTGTGGCATAGAGGCCACAGCTGCAGAGGATGCACAAGAAGGTTGAGCTGCCAAAGACATTCCAGCAAAGAGAGGATTTAATGAGGCTGGGTTATGTAATGTAAAGGAGAGGAGTGCCAAAAACAGATGACTGAGATGCCCTGTGGAAATGTCAGTGTCTCACTAGCCTTCACTGACTGAAGAGGGAGTCAAGAGTTCCTGCCAGAGCAGTGGGAAAGGCCTTTGAGTACTGCAATCTGTCATGCTGAAGAAGGGCAGAACCTACGTACACCAGATCTATGAAACATAGCCTGGTGTGGGTGCTCTTGGGAACTTTAATTCCTCTTTTATGCTCAGCATCCAACACCAACGTTGAACAACCTGGTTCTAGCTGGCTGAGACCTATGAACTGGGATTCTGGCACAATTTGAGTCATGTCAGTGTCCTCCTGATCCATCCCAAAGTCACATACAAGTACTGGAAAGCCAAACACTTAGCAGAATGGGCCTTTTGTACCAGAGTAGAGTAAGTCATTGATAGGGCCCAGAGTACTGGTCAGGCGAGGGGGAAAGCCAGCCCTGCCTTGTAGTATCCACCCCCTCACCAGGCTGCAAGTGTTGTGGATGGTCTACTTTTTTCTCCTTTGAAGGAACCGAACTGCACGCCAGCATTCAGGAGCTGATGGATTATGGACAGTGGCTCAATGACTGGTGGCCCAGTGAAGCAAGTGTGGTTTTCCTTTGCCATTGGGAACATCTTCTTTTTCTTAAACTAGAAATAGATTTGTTCTCTGTTCTTTTCACACCTGGCAGTATAATGTCAGAAATCCTACAGATAACAGACCTCTCTGACTTTTCTTAACATGGCTTGACAAGAATGATAGTTTCCTTAAGCCATTTTCACTTCTCTGAAAGTGAAGACTGAAGTACTTCTGGTTTTTGTAGTTTGTTTTTGTTGAGTATTTTTTGAGGGGGGGAGAGGTAATGGGAAAAAGAAAAGAGATAAGTAGGAACAAAATAGGAATAAATTAAAACAGAATGAAAGGGGGAATACATATATATATTAAAAAATATATATAAAATATATAAACATATGAGTTGGAAACAGGTCTTGTTAACATTTTTGTTTCACCAAAAAGTAATTTATTTTAAGCTTTCTTTCTATGGAGAGATGCTGATAGACTACACCAAGCAGCTGTAGTTTCAACATTCGGGAAAAAAAAAAAAAAAAGAAAAGAAAAATGCAATGTTTATTACCCTAGCCTCCTTTTCTTTTCTCCTAATACCCAATTTAGTCTCACTAAAGGGTCTGTGTACTTTTACTTATACATAATCTCATTAGTGAATTCGTCATTGTCTAAGTTATGCACTTTGACTTGGAATTTCATGTAATATCTAGATTTGGTAATAATGAAGATGTCATAAATAGGGAGAATTGTCTAAATATCCTCTGGAGAATATTTGTAACAGAAGCAGGTAAATTATTTCAGGGCTTTATGGATGATAACAACAGTAGCAAAGAGAAAGTACACAGGATGAAAGAAGACATACAAATGAGTGTAAAAGGATAATATGAAGAAGCAAATTAGTTTTCAACTTTAGAAGGAAGAAAGAGGAAGATAATAGGAAAAGAGAAGAGACAGTACAGAAATTGTGATTGAAGAGATGTGTGGATTGCAATTAGTGAATGGTAATTAAGGTGGTGAAAGACTGGCTGTATGTATTTAACATAGTCATGAAAAATACATACTAAAATTTTGCAGGGGTTGAAGTATAGCCAAGGGTAATTGAGAACATGTACAGTAATTTGTCAAACAAAGACAGAGAGGAAAAGGTATAAAATACCCGTGTGAAAATCCTTTGGTATAAAAGAGTTAACCAATGGATCTTCTACTATAACTCCCAGCAGGCTGCTCCAGGAAAAAAGCTGGCACAATATGACCACAATTTCCAAGGAAAGCCTGAAGCCTTATTTAGCCAGACCTATGCATTAATCATTACAAATAAGTTCCTGTAAATAATATAATTCTTCCCTTACTTTTTGGAAAGCAGAACAGCTCAGAGCACAAAACTGCACTAGCTGCATATTTTGCAATTATCATACTAGAGGTAAAAAAATGGTGAAGTTAATATTTGGAGTTAGCTGTTGGATTTTTGTTTGTTTTGTTTGTTTGTTTGTGGTTTGTTTGCTTGGGTTTTTGCGTTTTGGTTTGGGTTTTGTTTGTTTGGGTTTTTTTTCTCACAGGAGTTGTAGTTATTATTTTGTCTTTGGGTAACAGTGAAAGTTTATCTAGAAAAACAGTACCTGGAAAAAAATTTTACTACATAAATGCTCTAATTTTTAACACTGTTAATTTATAGTATTAACAGTATGTTGCCATCATAGAATCATTGAATCATGGAATATGCTGAGTTGGAAGGGACCCACTAGGATCATGCAGTCCCACTCCTGACCCTGTGCAGGACAACCCAAGAGTGACACCCTGTGCCTGAGAACCTTGGCCAAACGCTTGAACTCTGTCAGGCTTGGTGCTGTGACCACTTCCCTGGGGAGCCTGTTCCAGTGCTCAATCACCCTGAGAGTAAAAAGAAAACCTTTCCCAAATGCCTAACTTAAGCCTCCTGGCTCAACTTCATGCTGAGATGTATGCATGCAATCTCAGGTTTTTTCCTTTTTCTTTAAGTCAAAACTACTTGACAAAAAAAGGTGAAACACACCAATTTAGTTTTACTTCTAAATCACAAGCTGAATAATTTTTTTTTTTAAATTTCTGTAGTGAAAAATTCTCCCCACTTTAGATGTCTTCTGTTACAAAGAGCACTTGAAGAAAACTCAGGGCTACTAAAATAACAAGGGCAATCAACAAATACCTAACAACTCATATTTTGCTTCCTGTCCTTTGATAAGATTTCACATGCATTAGCTGCACCACAATGGAGATCAATGCCACCTGAGTTGCAGTTCTAAAGCCACTGACATTATATTGGGTCATGTGATCTACCAGATCTATTTTGCCTGAAGAAATAGAGGATCTGGAGGGCAAACAAGAATTTAGTTTTTTTCTCCTTTTTTTCTGAAAGATAAAACTTTTTCACATCGATGTTGTGTATTTAGGGTACTCAGTGCAAGTTGATGGAAGCTCATATCCGCTATTACCAGTTTTCTCTATTAGCATCCACTCCTCTAGGTATTCCAAATTCAGTACAATTCTCTGTGAATGTCAGACCTTTTTAGATCCTCAGACTCTTTGTGAAAGTTCTGTACTTTCCTGATCCTCATTTATTTGTTTATTTGTTTGTCTGTTTGTTTGATAATGAAAAATGAATTGCTCATTCCTTCATTGTCCAATTATGCACAGAATGTTCATTTAGCATGTTGAATTATGTAATACAGACATGCACCATGACTTAAAGAGGAAGAAATTATCAAAACTCAAGACAGAGCAATTTATCTTTATGTGAATACTCAGAAAAGGAAAAAAAATACATTTAGCAAAAAAAAAATAGCTGTCTTAATGCACATTTACTTGAATAGAGAAAAGAGGGAATTACAAGTCTATTTTATTCTGACATAGATAATAACCCTGTTGCAGTGTATCCCTTGTATTATCAACAGTAGTTACAAGTCTCTGTGTTGTGGAAGGTCTGTTAGGAAACATCATTTCAAAAGCACTTCAGTAGCTAATTTTCTAAGCTTGCCTAAGGATTTTAACACTGCTTTATAACAAAAAGTAGGGTATAGATATAAAATAGTAAAAAAATATTTCTTACCAAACAATAGAAAAGTTGATAAAATATTAACATAACTTGTATTTATATTTATAACCAGAGCTATTACTGATGCATTTTTCTTGACTCAGTAAAAATAGCTGATACTTGCAGCATTATATCTGATGAACTTATATTCATGATTCTGTTTACAAGAACCACAGTTTATGGACTCCAGCACTTAAGTCCATGGGCAGCACTATCTGTAAATATGAGCCATTAAACGCCAAAGTTATTCTACAGATTTTTTTCCCCATTATAATCCTAATACCAACAAGTATGCGTGCAGAAGAACAATGCTGTGTGTCAGAAATGTAAGCAGATATTGATTGCCTTGCATGAAAATTTGCCTATGTTGAAGCATCATAATAAAGATAGTCAACAAATATAGTATAATTTATCCTTAAACTACAGAGTCACTATCTGTCATTCAGCAGTTTTACATACAAGGAGTAAATCCTTTACAAGTATGTTCGCTCCATTAAAGTAATACTGCTTTAGTAGGTAACAACTCTGAAAACTAGTAGACTGGAACTCATTTCATTTTTTTATTCTGGATTATCTAGTATTTATTCTTGATCTTGACAACCCATATTGTGTTATCATATTAAAATATTTTACTGTGAGTATCCATAATTTATTACACAGAACCATGAATATCATAATTCGATCAAAAATGCCAAGAATGAGTTTCACTGAATTGTTTATAACCTATAATATAGTCAGCATTAACCTGAAATTGCATAACGTGTTAGATACTTGATGCCGCAGAGTTTCTCCTGCTGTTATTTAAATATTGCTTTATGATTTGTTCTATCATTATCAGCCTTCATCGCAGATTTTGGCTGTAAATAGGTAAATTAAATGAAGACTGGATCATGACTCAAGTTTTCTATGAATACAAAGTTAAGACGTATAAACTTTGAATACTCTGAAGCAAATTTAGTACAATTGTAATTATTTGTTCAGTTGTTTTTTTCTTAAATTCTTTCATCTTTAAATATATGCAACAAAAATATGAGGAATTATGTACTTACACAATAGTATCTATTTACATGTTAGGGGGGTATTTATTGTTATTTAAAGAACGATATAGACTCCCTGTCTTTAAAGCCACTTTCAACTTTTATTCATCTGTTTCAAGTGTGAAATGCTGTTCCTACTGGACAATATGTAATTGCAGTAATAACTGAATGTAAAATGCAATTTATATTTTTAGTTTAAAAATTGACTAAATTTAAATAGTTGTTTTTGGTATGCAGCTGCACCCAGAAATATAAAACAGTTCTCAGTATAAATCCTGAAAAGAATAAATACTGTCACAGCTGGGATTAAATTAGAACACTGCTTAATAAAACATCAGTAATGTTGTTACAGCTGCCCCAAAATGGCAGCATCCAATGAAGCTCACTTCCAAAAATAATTTATTTGCTGCTTTTAACTACAATCTCTCACTCTCAGCTTTCTACCTCCTGCAAAAACAAAATGTAAAATACCAAGAAATAGGAATTAAAAACTANAAGTAAAAATACAAGAAATAGGAATTAAAAACTACTGTGAATATCATCTTTCTGTTTAATTGCAATTCCACATTCTCTAATAACTATGTATCTTGATGATTTTGTTTGTTTGTTTTCATGAAGTAGGAAAAGAAACTACCAGCAATGCTGAATATCAAATGAAATACCTACTCCAAATAAATCTAAATAGTGTAGCGTGGGTGGCAAGTACCAGTCTTTTTTTTGCCATAGCCAAAGATTAATTTGCTACTCAGGAAACATTGCATACTGTGAGATTCACAGTTTACGCTCTTTTATTTTCCACAATATGAGGACAAGCTTCCCTCTTGTGCTCCCTGTTTGTTTTGGTTTGTTTTTTAGGGTGTAATTCATTTCCAACACTCTTGAAAATATACCTAGAATACACTTGGAGTTAATTTCTCGTTCATTAATGATTACATGGGCAACACTAAATTAGTGTCTGTCCATTACATAGAATACGTTTCATATAGACCATGGAAAGCTATTTTTAAATCTGTTAGTCTCTGTCATGCTGAATCAGATGGGATTTATTTGATCTAGGAAGTACTTCAGTCTGAAGCACAAAGGTAATTTGGGTTTTGTGGGGGGGAGGGGGCAAATTTTTGGTAGTTGTGATTTTTATTTGAAAAACTACAACCAACCAAAAAACCCCTCTAAAAACAGGCAAAGAAAAAATCCCCTCCAATAAAGGCAGCATTTCTGTACTCAGTGCTTCATAAGGACCACCTGATAATTCATGTCTTCAGGCTACTTTCAAAATTAATTAAGTATGTTAAGAGAGATGCATTTGACAAAGGTATTTGAAAGCTGAGAAACTGCAGAAGATTAAATGAAAATAATAATATTTCCAATATTAAAAAGTTAACTTCACATTTTTTTCACATTCATATGATTCCTTGCTTCTTTCCTCATCGATCAAGAAATATATTTTTTGGTTCAGTGAATACTTAAAAACGGGAAAAAAAAGTGAATGCAGAATCCATTATTTGTGGTTTCTTTCAAATTGTGGCACTGTGATAACTTTTAAAAAATAATAGTAATTACAGCAAAACTGGTCACAGGTGCATTTACAGCCTATTGTGCAAATGAATAAGCAAATGCCAATTACAGAGCCATATGCAACCTGATTTTCCAATACCTGAGTGTGCTACACTGCAAGAGTTCCATTAATAAAAATACATTAGCTAATATAATTTAAATGCCCACAGAAATGAAGACTAAACTGTATTAAATGCAAGTTAAATGAGATTATTCTCATTCTGACAGGTTATACATTTTAAAGTGTGTTAGCATACACTGAACAATTGCTAAGATACTATTAGTGCAAATTTCATCCTTTTTGCAAGTAAAGTCAAATTCTTGATTACTAGAAGGAACTCTTTAGGATTTACAATTAATAGGCACATTTGATGGCATCATCATGTTTACTATAGCTTTAGCATACTCCTGGTTCCCATAATTAAATATCAATTATCACCTCAGTCTAGCATAGTCTAAGAAAGATTTTAGGAAGAAAAAAACCTAATAAACATTAATTTAAATATCACCTTAAGACACCCTTGCATTCAACAGCAGAACAAATGGGCAGTTGTAAGTATGTGTAAAGTGAGGGTATGTAGCCAAGAACAGTTTTCAGAAATATTGTAAATAACTTGGTTTTGTATTAAAGCTGTATGGCATTTTTTTCCTCACCTGTCAACCATCTTCTGCCCCCAAAGCTTTCTTTAAACTTCACTGAGAACTGGAAAAGACACATACATATAAAAAATATATATTTGTATGTGTGTCTGTGCATGGGTATGTATACATATAATATACAAAGACACACTCACAGAGCTCCAAATCTGCCTTTTTAACATTTTATGCATAACATTGTGCACCGATGTACCTAAACCTGTTACACTTCAGGCTTGTTCCATCAAGCTGAAGAACTATTTTTATGAATATATTAGGGTAGGACATGATAGATAGACATTTTAAACAATAACTTCAGGCTTTATTTCTTTGGCACTACATGGTTTCATTTGCAGCCTCAACACTACTCTTTTATCTTACTCTTTTTTATTATCCTCATTGAGAAATTCTATGATAGTGTTTTTGAATCCTGTCATTCCAGATCATTCCCCCTCAATAGTTTACTTACGCTCTCCAAAGGCCAGGTCTCCTTCTGAGAAACAATTTATTTCTTTTACCCGAAATAGATTTCTTAATATTGCCAATATTCCCACTTGGAGTGGTCAGGGAGTAGGAAAATGGAACTATTTCACTGAGTCTCCAAGTGTCTAATAATTAATTGGAAACATCATGAAAAATGTTAGGGCTAATGAAGCTTTACAGGAAAGGTGAACTAAAGATGCAAAAAAGAGAAAGAAATTGCAAATTACAGAATCCATCACTGCTGGTTTTACCCTGAAAACATAAGGCAGAGTGAGTTCAAACTGAAGTAGTGCCAAAGAAATAAAG
>VXAZ01003534.1:270965-393046 GCA_013399875.1 Gymnorhina tibicen
CAAACTGAAGTAGGACAATTAATATGGCTAAAGCTGAAAGAGTGGCTAGCGTTGCAAGAGTCAACTGCACCCTTAAATATGGGAAAAGAACTGAAGCCCTTAAAAACATTTTAAAAGGTTTCTTCTGAGATGGAGAATAACCTGATTCAAATTGAGCCATCTAATACTGCTCTTGATTTTTTTCTTTCTCTTTTATTTCTGTTATAATCTTTGCTTGCTGTGATCACAACAGAAGCTAATGGAAGAAAATGTGGCCTGTCCCCCAGATAAATAAGTGTATTGCAATCCCAAACAGATTATATGGCACAGAATAGAGAGAGTTACAGTCAAGTGGTCTTTAGAAATTTAAAGAAAGAATGGAAGAGTGATTTTCTTAGTAAGAAGGAAAGCATTGCATTGGAGAAACAATAAAATCAATTGAATTAATTGTAATATAAACACAATAATAAGCTTCAGTTTTAACATTGTGTTTAAATTGTCCATCTAAAATTACCATACTCAGATAAATATCAAAAAACTAAAAACAAATATTGAAAAAAAATTAGTAAGAACATCTGTGTAGGATTTCTGTTATTTGTCTCATGATATAAGAGCAAAAATTCAGGCAGAAGGAGAAATTAAAAGATGAAACAGTTCATCACTGAAGACAATAAGTTCTTTGACTTTACATAACACATAATAGCAAAATAGCTTTTTCTAAAGTGTTCAGTATAATATAGTCATCAACAATGAAATAAGCTGATCTGACAAAGCATGAGATGGCCTAAAAAAGAGACCAAAAACCCCCAAAACTTTTATAGTTAAAAAAATGTGACGCATATTTTAGGAAATATCCTGTTAAGCTTTGAAGAATTACATAATTGTACATCCTGAGGAGGACAAAAATATGAACTTCTGGATATTCTGTTTAATGTTATCTTTTCAGTTTCATACATTAATAGCCTCAAAGAAATCAAAGACAGCAAGATTCCTAAACTATCTTATTTTCACCCAGATTACCTGTAAGTTTTATATTAGAAAGACCCTCTTGGATTCATATTTAGTGTGAAATATATGTGGCTGCATCATGTGTATGAAACTATCACAGAGGCAGTTTTGCCTTTTCTTTCTCCCACGCTGTCTCTGTCTAATTAGCACTTATTTTCAAATAAAAAAATTTCAAAATTATAACAAGTTATAGGTTGTTATTATAGGTATGCTGTTATTACATCATGTTTAGGTTATAGGCTTGAAAAAATTGAGCATAACTAAAAAAATAAGTCCAGCTGATTTCTGAGCTTCTGTCATACTTCCATTTTTTAAGTCCACATAAATATTTGTATTTGAAACTTTAAAATTAACTGTAAAATAATGCACAAGACAAAAGAACAGCTATACAAGAGAGGAACTGATTAAAAACATCTCCATTTTTCTGAAGGTGACATTTTCCAGCTGTGGGGAATTCCCAAAGAATCAATGGAAACCTCCTCTGGAAGTCCTTTGAAGGTTAATCTGAACAGAACTTGCAGAGCACGTGTGAAGCAAAGATTACTTCAAGAACAGCTATCCAGTTATCTCATTTTACTAATTTGTAATGGAAGACATGACTCTCCTTTGTAGGAAATATATCTGCACCAACAGTGGGACTGAACTACAGACATTTGGCACTAATAGGTCTAGTTAAACCTTGAAGAGATTGCTCAAGTGAGTGAGCTTCTGTTCAGCAGGAAACTGGATCTTGATAAGAGTTTTCTTTAAGAAACACAATATCAGAAATAATTACTTGCATCATAACTCATCCCTTCAACTGCAGACTTTCAGGGAAATGCTACCTGTGTGTAGATCTACTGCACTTCTGAGCTCACGGCATGACAGAAAGGTGAATCAGGCAGAAGTTTTCAAAAGCTGTTATATTTCCCACCTATGGTTTGTACCCAGATTAGTCATGGAAACCAAAGTGGTGGAGGTGAGGGGAAAGCTATTTAACAGTTATGTCAAATTTAAGTGCATGATGTCAGGTCAGTGCTGCTATAGGATAGTGTATATTTCTCAGATGTGGTAAGATTAATGTAACCGTGGAAGTCTAGAAAGAGAAATGAGAAAATTTACTCTGAGAGCAAGCCACAGAATGCTCTCAATCCCTAAAAACAAAATATAAAATAGAATCATAGAATCACAGAATGGTTTGGATTGGAAGGGACCTTTAAAATCACCTGTTCCAACCCCCTTGCCATGGAAAGGAACATCTCTGACTAGTTCAGGTTGCTCAAAGCCCCATTCCACCTGATCTTGAACATTTCAAATCATGAGACATGTACAATTTCTCTGGGCAACCTGATCCAGTGCCTCACTACACTCATGTTAAAATTTCTTTCCTTATAGCCAATAAAAATCTAATCTAAATCTGCCCTCTTTCAGTTTGAAACCATTAACCTTGTCCTGTCACTACAGGCCCTGGGAAAAAGTCTTTCTTTGTCTTTCCTATAAGCTCCTTTTATATAGTAAAAAGTTGTAATTTTCCCACAATCTTCCCTTCTCCAGACTGAACTCCAGCTCTCTGAGCCTGTCCTCACAGGAAAGGTGCTCCAGTGGTCTGATCATTATCATGTCACCCTCTGGTCTTGTCCTAACAGCCTCTGGTCTTGTTCTAACAAGTGTCCTACTTGTTGTCACACTTCTTTTTGTGCAGCCCAGGACACAGATGGCTTTCTGGGCTGCAAGCACACATTGCCAGATCAATTCCAATTTTTCGTCCACCAATATCCCAAAGTCCTTCTCTGTGGGGCTGTTCCCAATAAGTTTTTCCCCAATTTGTGATATTTTGAATTGCCCCAATCCAGGTGCAGGATTTTGCACTTGGTCTTGTTGAAGTTCATAAAATTCACATGGGCCCACTCTTCAAGCATGTTAATGTCCCCCAAAGTGGCATGACCTTCCTTCTAGCTGCGTCACTCGGCTTGGTTTCACCTTGATGCTGAGGTGAAACACCTCAATCCCACTATGCCATTGATTAAGGTATTAAATAGTTTTGGCCACAGTACGGACCCTTGAGGGAGACCACTTTTTGCTGGCTTCCGCCTGGACATTGAGCTGTTCATTGTAACTCTTTGGATATGGCCATCTAGCTAATTCTTTATCCATCTAAAGCTCATCTATCAAGACCATACCTCTCAAGTTTAGTTCCAAGAATGTTGTGAGGGTCTGTGTAAAACCCCTTTCAGATCAGGTAGGTGTCAACTGTAGCCCTTCCCTTTTCCACTGCTGTAGTTACTCCATCACAGAAGGCTGGGACAGGCATATTTTACCCTTGGTGAAGTTGTCTTTCATCATCTCCCTGTTTCCTATATGTCATCCACCAAAATTAGTTCTTATCAGTCAACCAATGGTAGCAGAATATAGCTTTCCTTTTGTCACATACAGTCAATCCAGAAAGTACTGAAAATAATCACAGAATATGCTGAGTTGGAAGGGACCCACAAGGATCATGGAGTCCAGCTCCCAGCCCTTTTCACAGAACCATCCCAAAGAATCACATCATGTGCCTGAGAGCTTTGTCCAAATGTTTCTTGAACTCTGTCAGGCTTGATGTGACCACTGCCCTGGGGAGCCCGTTCCAGTGCCCAAACTGGCAAAAACAAAAGAGGCATTCCAGTGCCTCTGAGTGAAGAACCTTTTCCTGATGTCAAACCTGAACCTCCCCTGATACAGCTTCATTTCCTCGGGCCCTATCACTGGTCACCACTGGAGAAGAAATCAGTGCCTGCACCTCCTCTTCCACGCATGAGGAAGTTGCAGACTGCAAAGAGGTCTCCTCTCAGTCTCCTCTTCTCCAGGCTGAACAGATCAAGTGTTGTTAAAAATAAGGTTTTGACATAAAGTATACAGGAATGCCTAATTTTTAATTTTTTTTCTTTTTAATCTACACAAAGTAAGGAGTGCAGAATTAGGGAGTTTTTGTTTTACTGTTATCTGTTAATGTCATTGTAGAACGTAAATTCTTCTCTTTTATATATAATTCTATAATTCCTAGTCAGTGTTGTTTGGGGTTTTGGGGATATTTTTTAAAATTATATAATATAGGAATTTATTGTACATTTCTAATGTATATACATGGGAAACTTTTCATAAGCTGTTAGTATTATCAGATAACCTGCACAGGCATTTAGTTAATTTAAAAAAACATAGTGACTCAGGTAAGGAGAGGATAATTACCCTGAGAATTGATTCTGTTTTGCTTTGTGTGTAATAGAAATAATCAATACTTGCTTTAACTATTTTTCTTTCTATTCAGAAGATTTAATAAAAACACCCACAAAAGTCGAAGTTTTCCTGCATAATTAAAAGTGACTATGTGCTGTACCATTATACAGCTAGACATTACAAGACAGAGAGATTTCAGACAGAATCAACATATACCCATGCTTCAAAAATTACTGGGGAAATCTACAGAAGTTCTGTAACACATACAAAAAAATGTGATCTTTCTGAGCAGTGATGACTAAGACTTACAGTGATTGCGATGCTGAATGTTGCTTGAACTCATACATTTTCAATGTGCATTTTGTATGGAGTTCTTAGGTGGTAATAGGAAAAACGTATTTGTTTCTCAATTGTGAAGGAAGATGAAAGCTGTATGCCTGTGATGGAAAATATTTTTTGGGAGTCCATATGGTCTGGTTCAGTTCTCACATTTCAAACTTAATTTCCTTTTACCCTCATGCATCAATAAAGTCATAATTGCAGGCACACTCTAAGGCACTTATGAGGAGTTACACTGGCTCTGCAAAAGCTCTCGAAAGATTTTCACCTATTCAAGGTGAAAGGCTAGGGCTGTCATGAATATATTCAGTCCTCAACAGTTACATCTCTGCCTTTATAATAGTAAGTTAGGCACCTCTTGAGGAAATTCAAGGAGAATAATGGAACCCTCCTACTGTGGAAGGACTCCCCGTAAAGGGCCTTTTAGATGTTAGTCCTTATGTTTAGTGTTGGCAATATGATCTCACATTTTGTTTTCAGGTTTTCTACTAGAGTGTTTGGGGTTTTAAGAGGTCTAGTCAGCTGGAGTGACCTGCATTCACATCTGTGATATCATTTGTGAAACATATTGCAATTTTCTTTACATTATTCATCTTACTCTAGGATGTATAAGTGACTCAGTCTATCTATTTGAATAATCTTTAGCAGAATACTAATTAAATTTTTAATTCTAAATGCCACTCAACTGTGGGTGCTTCACTATATCAGTTCCTTTTACACAGGGTTGTGTTATGAACCAAAGGCCATTGAATAATGAGCACTTTACCTGGGAAAAAAAAGCTGGAATGAAGTTTTGTCTCTCCATATTAATTTTGCACTCTACTTCTTTCAGTAAGAGTGTTTTAAATAATTCAGTTGGGTTTAGTTCCAACCTTTTGATTTTTTATGTTGGCTTTATTATAAGTAGTAACTGCTGTTCAACTCAATATCCTATTTGAGTCACCTTTTTGGTCATTGGATTTTTTTACAGGATGTGGTACATGAAATTATATTGAAATTTTTTTTGTTGTAATTATTTTTGTATCTATTTAAGAGTGATTGAACTTGTCTATAACTTTTGGATGATTGGGCTGGAGGATAAAGCAAGCGGCTGATTGTTTATTTTTGGAAACCAATTTTTATTCTCCCAATAAAAATGAGTTCCTATAGCAGAAGGCTGTGCTGAGAGAACACAGTATCAAGAATAACTGCTGTAGCAGTTATTTTTGGTATAGTACTTGCCCTACCTCTGTCACCTATCACTTCACTTCCAGTGTGAACATAGCTGAGTCTTTAAAATCACATCTGTCCATTACAGAATGAGTCCTTCAGAACTGTACTATCTTCTCTGCAGAAACATCTAGAAACCTGAGATATAAAGGGCAAATGACAGCTATGCTGCTCTGGAGAAAAAGACATGTTCTGACAGAATAAGTAGGTAAAAAAAAAAAAATATTTCCTCTATTGTACTTTCCAGTTTATTTACTACTATTGCTCTACTTTACTGATTCTATTTATTAAAAAAATAACGCAAAATGAAAGTTATTGCTGGAATTGTGTAATACAGAAGATTTCTATGAAGGTATATGCAATGCTACTCTGAAGTGTTTGGGAATGGTGCAGTGTTTAATTTAAATAATCAGCTGTAAGATTTACATGGAAGCAAATTTCATGTTAATCTTGGATATCAGTAACATTGTCTGATATTGAGGTTTTGCTATTTCTTCGCACCGTCTTACTTCCAACAGTCATTAATTAGTACTGCTTGTGTCTGTTTATTACTGGAGTGTTTCAAAACTACACCTTTTTTTCAGTGTATATTACCCAAACTGCTAATGTTATCATCTGTGTTTATCTAATGTCAACCCTGAACATGATGGTATTTCATTGGTAATGGAGACCTAGCAAGTTTAATTTAAAAAACCTATTCGCAAACCTAAATGCCAATGTGTATGTAAGCAATTGGTAGGTAATTGACACCTTTATGTTCCATAGCCCTTTAGTGTGAAAGATTACAAATTTTTTTTTCTCATTTTGTTGCATATTGAAATGACAGGAAATGGGTCATGTTCTTTGTAACATTAACTCCATAATAGAAAATGCCATTACCAAGAATGATTCATGATTACAGTCAGTTGTACTGCATGATTCAGTATGATTCAAACTTTTTGTGCATAGTGATATTGTCCAAATGGCTTTTTGTAACATTTTCCCTATGAAGAATTCTTTAATTTCATAGGATACTAGCACCCAATTCTTCACAGTGACCTTGGTTTTTTAATACCAGCTTCAAATCCACAGAAAAATCAGGCAGAACCATAGTGCCGAACAGAAGAAAAAGATCTAGCAAACCTATCAGTCCCTCATTGTGCTCAGAATTACAATATCTGCCTCATTTTTTTTTCTGAGTAATAAATCCACCAGGCTATTTGGCATTTTTTTAAGAAATGTTCCTTCATTTCTTTATCTCAGAGATTCTCTACTTGATGAAAGTATTTAGCCAGTAATCACAAGAGAACTTTGGTCTCATCTGGACAATTGGAGTTCATCCATCTGAAATAAACAGAAAACAGAATGCCTTATATCCAAGTACTTAACATATAGCCTTATGAGCTGAAGTGGCCTCAGACACAGGAGAGAATTTGAGGAGGAGTCCTATATCTCAGATAAGAGTCCTAATCACTGAATTATCAGCAAAGAAGGAGCATTCTTCCACTATTTTGATAGTGAAAGACAAGACGGCCACTTGTTGCTGTTCACTTTGTCAGTTCTTTAAATCTTCCTAGCAACCATCCAACTTATAACCAGACTTCTGAGGCTCTCCCCATAAAAAGTCAAGAATCATGACTTTTTCAATTTCTTCAGTGGTGAATAAAGATGCAAATTATTCATTTATTATTTCTGCTACTACATTATTATTTCAGGTAGCTTCTTTTTTCACATATCTGTGCAGGTTTCCTGCCTCTGTTGCCTTTGGGAAAGAATTTATTAATGGCTTTTATGCCTCTTGAAAGTTGTTCTCCAACTCTATTTTTGGACTGCCTTTTATATTTAACCTGCTAGAATTTGTTGCCCCTTTCATTTTCTTCATTTGCACACAATTTCACTTTCCTGAATGATGTCTTCTTGAATTAAATATTTTCTATGACTCAGCAATTTAATCATGCCAACTTTCTTTTGCATTTTTTTGAGCTCCCTAGGCTATTTTTATGCAGTTCTTCTCTTTGAAATTACACATAAATTCTTGGATTTCTTGGCTCTCGTTACTTCTACAAGGACATTAGATGCAAGTACATTGTAATTTTTATGCTAGATAGCTTTTTGATGGCAACATTTCAAATAGTTTCCACTATTTTAAGCACTTACGTATTTAAGTACTGAATTCTTTGAGTTTTTTTATGTATTCTAACTAGCTACTTTATTTTTATTTATCATGATATATGTACACAACAGGAGTGCAAAAGTACTGCATGAAAAAGTTAATGTTCATTAACTACCATCAACTATTACTATGCTAAATTCTACTATCCTTAATTTATACAATGAACATGATCTGTATTTAAAATTCCTCCTGAAAACAATGATAAAGCTGATGAACATACTATTTGAAAATCTTCACTTCAGAAAACTGAAATTAAAAAATGTATGAAACACACAAATTTATTCTCTTACCTGCCTATGAGTTTTCAGCTGCCTTCTACAGAAATTGATCATATGTTTTTTGTTTTCAAAATTACTTATAAAACCATTCTCAGAAGAGTAGCATTCTACACTTCTTTCCTTGAAAAAGGAAATCATGATAAATGCTTATAATATTCTCTGGAAATCAGATTCTATCACTTTTCCATTTTCTTAGCCTCTGTAAGCATAGCTGCAGAATCCCAAGCCCATCTTGTTCGCTTGGGGACAGAGAGCTCCAGTGTCAAAGCATCCTCTGATACTCAAGTGGCTGTCATGGCAGGGAAGGATATGTCCAAGGAGAAAAGAATGACATTGGAGCACTGGCACAAACTAGCTAAACCTGTTGTGGACAATTTTCTGTTACTGATGTCAGAGACATCTTCTCTCGTGCTAAGTTTTAAACCATCACACAATGAGTTAAAGTTCTGACAATCAATATTGTTGAGGCAATTGATATAATTAAGACTGAGAGGAATGCAAGCAAACTGAGCACTAGCAAAATAGAAAAGCGGGAAGCTCACTTGCCAAGTAGGGAAGGTGTAACACCATAAACAATTGATCTTATCCACTAGTGGGATAGGGGAGGAAGCTACAGGAGGAAGTGGAGGACTTATGAAGGAGGAAGTTAAGCCTAGGAAGAAGGGAGGATGGAAAGAAGACAAATTTTTTAGTTTCAACTTTATTTATCACTGGTTTAATCTATTTTAAATTGGAAATAAATTAAATCAATCTTCCCTAAGCTTAGTCTATTTCATCTGTGACATTAATTGGTAAGAGTTTCCCCCTGTCTATATCTCAACCCAGAAGTTTTCTATCATACTTTCAGACACCTCCCTTTTAAGAAGGAAGAATGAACTAGAGGCAGCCAGTCGATATCAAGCCCATCATGAAGAGAAAAAAAGATAAAAAGATAATGGAGTGACATATGAGGTCAAAAAGTATTTTAAATTAAGTAACATCAAGATCTGGTTATGTGGCTATGCATATGTCTATTAAATATGTTCACAAAGCAACTTAGCTTCACAAATATTCTTAATTTTTGTAAGAAGGTTATTTCAGCTAGATAGCCTAGCTCCCCAACAGCATCAGCATGTCCAATTACATTCCTGACCATGAACCAGAAACTGCATTTGTAAGCTTACAGTCCTCATCACACTTTCATCTCTAAGTACATCATTACTTATGCAGTACATTATCACGAGAGGGAAAATTCATATTTATAGACCTTGACCCACAGACGTGTTACTTGATGTATAGTTCATTTCCAAACAAGGATTTTAAAAAAAAAGAAAAAAAAATGTGCTGAGAGTTAAAAAAAGGAAAAATTATAACTGTGAGATGTTGAGTAACATAGGGAAAAGTACCTCATCACTTTAAAACTAAGTAGGGATAACGGTTGTGCAGTGTGAGATTATTACAACTGTCATATTTGTATTTCTGCCTATACATCTGCTTATTCAAAACAAAACAACACTCATTTATTTTATTACCTTTTCTTTTGCTTTCTGTATTTTCTCAGAAACAACAGGTTTTGTTAAAAGAGAATATTACATGAAAATCCTGATCTAAACCTACTGAACAGTTTTGCCATCAGCTGTGCTCTCATTCAGCAAAGCACTTAAAAAACATAGTTAGAACCTATCATCTTTGAATCAAGCTAGAAAACAGCACCCTGTGAATTGTAGGGGCATGTGCATAGATATCCATACCTTTTATGAGAAACTGAGAGAATTGATACTTAGTATCTGTTTAATCACACCTGGGGACAGGAGAAAATGCAGCTGCCTCACTGAATCATGCCCCAAAATAATTCAGAGACACTGCATAAGATTTCCCACAGTTTTGCAAAATTACATTTTAGCTTATTCATGCTTGCAGTTAAAGACATAGGTAAAGACTTATGCACCACTATAGCATGTTTTTGAAGCTTCTTCTACTGTTTGTCAAACCAATTGTACTTTCTGATCCAGCAAAGCACCGCTGCTCCGAGTGGGGGATCCCAAGTACAATATTTCACTGTTGAGGTGACATAAGGGCAAACACAGTGTTAAGCAAACTACGAATATAACCCAATGACGGTAGCTGGCAAAAGTAACTGAAGTTTGTGTTTCTGGAAAATTCATAAAACAGATAGCTGAAAAATATATGTAAGAAAAAATCAATGGGGAATGAAGGGAAATGGCATTCAATGATTTAGCCTTGCACAAATCAAAAGTGGAAGTCAGCATTAATCGAGCTGTGGAAAGAAAGGAGGTTCCATTTCAGACTTCATTTTACTGTCAGTTAGCTAATAACAAGCTAAATAAGTAATCTCTTCTTAATTGTTTTCCTGGCAGTTTTTAATATTAGTGTTGCCCTAACCTATTACTCAGATATCACAACACTGAAATCTGTTTCAATACTGTGTATTCAATTACAAAAAAACAAAACCCAAACGAAAAACCAAAACCCACAAACAAAACAGCACTATTTTTTTTGCAATTTAAACAGTTAAACATCTTTTATTACTGTGTTTTCAAGCATCTACACAAAACCATATCCATTTATTCTGCTGTAAAACCCTAATGCTTATGTGACAGTATTTGCACAGATGAGATATGCAACTAATAAGGTGTTCCAAGTTAGAGATGTTTGAATTAATGCATTATGTGGAATTTCACAAAATTTTTATTGCACACAGGATTGAAAATGAAACCAAAATTTATGCTGTAAGTTCCTGTTCACATTAATGATTAAGTGCTGCTGATTAATGAGCCAGGTATCTGTTGTTTGGTAATATCCCTAAAAGTGTAATCAAATCAGAACCCAGTCGAGTGCTGCATTTCTGTGGGAAAACATGGGATGTATAGTAAATGAAAGAATAGGTATTCTTCAGCTACCCGTTGAATGAATAACATAATACAAATTTAAGCAGCAGTCAGAAAAGGCTTTTAAATTCTCAACAGTTTCTATAAACCTTTGCAAGCTGGTGTTTTTCAGTCTGGAGAAAAGGAGGTTCAGGGGAGACCTTGTCCCTCTATTAAAATACCTGAAAGGGGATTGTAGTGAAGCGGGTATTGGTCTCTTCTCCCAAGAAGCAAGTGATAGGACAAAAGAAAACAGCCTCAGGTCCTGCTAGGTGAGGTTTAGATTGGATATTAGGAAAAATGTCTTTATTGAAAGGGTCATCAAGTCTTGGAACAGGCTGCCCAGGGAAGTGGTGGAGTCACCAACCCTGGAGACCTGGCACTCAGACACACGGTTTAATGGTGGACTTGGCAGTGTTAAGTTTGCTGTTGGACTCAAAGGTCTGTTTTAACCTAGATGGTTCTATGATTCATTACATGATTCTTTACATTTTTGCCATCTCTATCCAACTCCTACTTAATACACAAATTGAAAAGATTTTGCTATGTATATCCATAATATTTGTGAGCTTCACATTCAAACGTAGACCCTTAGGTGTTATTTATTTCAGACAGTTCAACCTTTCTCTGATGTCAGACACCTCAGATATTCATTGAGGCAACTTGTTGAAGACCTGCTCAGACGATATTCTAAAAGCTCCTCATCAGATACCATTGCCATTTTATGGATGTAGAGCTAATGTACAGAATAATATCAAAATATCCGTGTTCATTTTAGTTTATTTCTTGATTTGAGGTACTTTTTTTTGTTGAGCATGTTTCTGACTATCTGAAGCAGTTTTCAAAAGGTTACCAATAAATACCACTGGCTTCAATTGGTTCTTTGAATTCTCAGGTTTCTTACAATAAAATCTTGTTGCATCAAAAAACCCCCATGTACTTGGAAAATAATGAAGAACCAAAAATTTCTTCCTTTATACATATTCAGACCCATGACTACCTTTTCTTCCACAGATCAGAAAAATTGTAAAACCATATGTCCTTCTATCACTTCACCTGAACAAGGAAAGAGAAAAATGGACCTTGTAGGAAGAAAGGTGATTTATGTTCTCATGCTATTACATCAAAATAGAAATTAAATTTAATCTATAAAAATGCTAACATCTTGATTAGTTGTTTTGATTCAGTTTGCATTTTAGTAACAACAGACTTGATAAGGCATTATATCTGTACAGCCCTCAATGGAAGTACATGCTAAACCCTTTTGTGAGAGAAACTGAGAAAAGTAAAATCTATGATTAGAAGTCAATACATACAAGAAGCTGATTATCTGCTGTTACAGTAAGATCCATCAAAATTACATGATTCTCAGAACTGCTGAGAATGTACTGATATTCTTACTCCACTGGGAATAACGTGTGTTCAGTGTCTCTGAAAAGAAAGTCATTTAAAATTGATTTAGATGTCTAATAATGTCTAATTGAAGAACTCTAAACTGAATACTAGAGTGAAAACTTGAGAGTGTGAAGGAAAGCACATGTCATCTGGGACTGGGGTTTAGAAAAATCTTGAAAATTGATTGAGAGAAAGGAGGCACTTGTATTCATAGTTTCTTTTCTTTGCATACTTATGTTGTCCTTATTTATTATTTATTATCAGGTATTTTCCAGGGTAACTGTTTCACGTTATAGAACAGAAAGCCATCTAAAAAACCAGATTCATGTTCTTGTGAAACAGTAGTAAATGATCACATAGAAATTATGTTTTTCCTTTACTTTGACTAAGATTTGTATTATTAGACATTGTAACCTCTTGAAAAGCATCAATCTCAGGTAAAAAATACCGTGTCATTACTAGAAAAGAAAAAAACTAGTACATCAGATTTCTAGAAAGTAAAACTCTTAGTAACACTCCCAGAAAATAACTACTTTGATAATAGGTACTCAGAAGTAGTAGAAACAACTGATCCTAGTCGAAAGGTTCAGTTGTTTGTATTTATTACTGTAGTTAGTATTTATTACTGTAGTTCTGGGATCTGAGATATTATTTTGCAGTTATTTGTTTCACTGGAAGGTGTCATGTTTCAAATAAGCAATGTAGTGCTTATCCATTAAATTTGGTCATGGCACTTTCTTTATAATTATACTTTTTTGAGTTTACGGTTGGGTAAAGGTAACATTCCTGACAGGTTTCAATGCTGCTATCTGCAACAATACACTTCACTTAATCTTGCCTCGCTTCATCATTTTCATTATATAGGACTTACAGCAATTTCTCTGCTTCTGTTTCTGTCTTGTTTCTGGTGTTGTGTGATCTTTTATATGATCCTTCTTATCTACTCATATTAGATGATTACACATTTTCCAGCTTTGATCTATGCAAGTTGCAACTGGGCTGACTTGCTTCATATTAACATTCCCCTCTGTCTGAGACGGAGTTTCTAAATTGCTTGTCCAATTTTTATTTTTTTTACGCAAAACATATTAATATGTATGCCGTAATTGAAAAACAGATATCCTAATGACTTCAAAATTATTATATCTGTGCTGCTTGTGAAATGGCAAATGGCTTTGCTTTTCAAGCCTTCCTCTTCCTGCTGAGCATCCTTTTTCACACTTTCCATAGCAAAGCCTCTTTTTTCATCAGAAAAACCTAAAATGCATTCCTGCTCTGCCTTTCACTGTATAAGAAGCTAACATGTTTGCTAAGAGTAAACTGCTGCTTACTGGGTATATCTGACAAAGTCTGACAGTAACATCAGTGAGTCTGAGTCATGTTTAGTGTATCTGTAGACATAAAATGCAGTGTTTTCCTCCTTTCTCTGTTCCATTGTGGTATGCATTGCAATTTTGTTTGAAAAGTCATAATCCTTTCATAACTAGACATTTTAAAAAACACATTGTCTTATACTAAACAAAGTTTCATTATTTTATAAATGCAATTATGGTCCAGGGGAAATGTCAGATTAGTAGAATTTTGGTCCAGTTGCTTGTGTTCTGTGCTGCAAGAAGTACTGACAATAAAAGTGATAGTAACAATCTCTCACCACAGTTCTTTAAATCATTTCTCAGCCTTTACATATTTAAGCCATCTGTAGAATGAGAGAGTACTTTATTTCTTGTACTTATTCAGTTAATTCCCTCTCCTTTTGTGCATATTAACATAACTACCAGCTAGAGCAAACTCACGATGAATTTCAATATGGCAATCATCTGTCAAGAACAGGACAAAATCCATTTTCTCTGGTTTTCATATTGACCTACAGGCAAAACTCTTGGCAAGAATGTGACTACTTAGCATAAAAGGCAGTTTGTTGATTATCTAGTGCTCTTTTGGTGAGATAACCTGTATTTCTTGTAGCAGTCATCTGGTCAATGCAGGAGCAATTGCAAAGACAGATTCAACATCAAATTTAGACTAGGTTGCTGAAACTTAAACCCAGTCAAGTTTTCAGTACAACCATGGCAACTTCCACAATGCCTTTGTTGCAGTGTTTGGTCATTCTTGTAGTAAGATTTTTTTGTGCCCTAATATCTGGTTTGAATTAATATATTTAAAACTTTTGTCCATTTTCTTATATGCTTACATTGTGCTCCTCTGGGAGAAGTCTGGCTCCAGTTTCTCAATGACCTTCAGATAATTCTTCATATCTAAGTTGGCTCTGTTTAAAGTATATTCCATTTTATACTGACATGCTAGATATTCTGATTAGTGTATTAAATAGTAGCTATAATGATGAGAAAGGGTTTTTTTAAAAAGAAAAGGTCAAAATTTTGTTAAATTCTATAAGAAATGTGTATTCCCAATGCAAAAATAAAGGATTTGACAAAAAATTTAAGATAATGTTTTTTGTGTTAAGAAGACTATAATGATATTAAGTTCAGTATTCACACAGACAAACAGATTCTCATCCATCCCTGGAGAAATGTTTTGCATAAGAGAAACCGAGAAAAGACCCTGACCATCACACCCTCTCTCGTCAAAGTTTGAAAATGGATGATTTTTCACCATTTCACAAGAGAATTTAAATTTAATTGTGTATCTTCTTTGCCACACATACAGATAAAATATTTTTCTGACTTTAAGAATCCTACAAGATTCAAAACTGTTCACACTTTTTATGCGAGCATCAAGATATTTGCATATGAGTTGTACAACATTCAGCGATATAATAGTACACTTCTGACATACAGATATGAAACCTTATGTTGGTGAGTTGTGTGTCTCAGTGCTGCATAAAAGGTAAAGGTCATTGAATTTATCAAAAGGAAATCAAAGGATAAACAGGACACTCCATAAAATGTAGTGTTTACTAGGAGTTTTTTGTTCCACCTAATCAACTGTAGTACCATTTCATTTAATTATCACATTGACTGTCCTTGTGCAACTCCAGAAGAAGATCAAATATATACACTCACTGACCAAAAACTAGCACCATAAATGTATTTGCTGCAATGCACCAGCAAAGCAATTCCAAAAACTGCAGCCTGCATCCGTTCATTAACATATCCTATCTGGGCATTTTGACCTTGTTCCTGCTATTATAAAAACTGAAGTCCTACAGCCCATCTTTAGAAAGTCTTCAGGTTATTCATTTTGCAGAGAAAGTTGTTCTGCAATTAAATATTCCAGAGAGAGAGAGACAAATTAAAAATGGAAGCAGAAGCATCATTTCTAGAAAGAGCAGCAATCTGAAGCAAAGACAGTAGAGATTTCCCAAATCAGTCTCCTTTTCCTCATTTTCCACATTATCAGTAGTTTTCTGCAGTATGACCTAGATCTTGGTTTCCCCATTTCAAAAGAAACAGATCTTTTATTCTGATGTCAGAAACCAAACTAGAAAATGACTTTCTAGTCCCCCTTAGATATGAGTCTAAAGTAAATAAATGTAAATGGATACATCAGTCTAACTGTATTAGTAGACGGGAACAAATCCTTAAAAGCCATCTTAATTTTCTGTCTGTAAACATCTTTTTCTGCAATGCTTTCTATGCTGATCTGCAAACCTGATAGGCTATGGGAGTTCCTGCCAAAATGATGGAGTCAAAGGAAAAGAAAGGCCAAAACACTTTCACTTCTACAAAATAAAGTGCATACATCTTACTTGCAGACAATCTTCTTGTGTTATCTGCTATTTGGTGGAGACTATCTTGTTAAAAAATCTATGCCTTATCTTATGCATGGCCTGCTGTGGATGAACATTGACCTTAGATATAACCGAAATGATAAATGATCATTTCCTTAGCGAGGGTTTGCAAGCAGCAGGTGTTATCAATTTTAAAGTAGCTTTACAAGTACAAAACATGTCAGGAAGAGCAAGATCCTGTCAGCTTATCTATATTGCCGGACTTTCCATCCCTTGGAAAATACTATAACCATAGTATTCTTCATGGGGAACTAATGAATGAATAAATAAATAAATCAGTAAGGTTGTATAGCTCCACTTTTTTTTTTTTTTTTTTAATTAACAGCATGGTTAGGCATTTTTTATATAAAACTTCAAAAAACTTAAATACTCAAAACCTGGAATAAGTGGATAAGTGAAGTAAATCTGGCAATGTTTTCTTGTGTTACAGAACTGTTCTGGAAAAGCAGTTCAGTGGTGGTTTTAGATACTGCAGAATAATACTCTAGCAATATGATAGTTATTGAGCAAGCCTTCACAGAGCTTTTCACATGGCCCTTGTACTTGCCTCATCCACAAGTCATTGTACAAGCTTAGTGGTATTTATCTTATTAACAGTAGAGAGCTAGAGCCAGTTTTGTCATGTCACAGCTAATCTGGAATTTTTCCCTACAGGCATTCTCATCCCCCATTTCCTTAAATGCATGCATACAACAGATTTTTTGTCCAGTGGGCAGCTACATTCAAGCACTTCCACTCTGAAAGGAAAAATGAGTTCTGTACATGCAGTTCTCACCCCTCACAGTTCAACCACTGCTCCCAAAGGTCTTGTTCTTAGATGTCCCCATGCCAACTACTGTTTGTTTTGCTTGTGTAACTGGTGGAAGGAGATGGGAAACAAGAAATTTATTTGCTCTTGGTAAAATGCCACTGAGAAACAAGAAAAATTGTAAAGAGCTCTGAGGGTTTTTCCTTTATATAAAGTGTTTAGATAAAGAACTGAGAGCACAGTAAAAACTGTGAAAAAAAAATGAAGGCTAAAGTACATGGAAAGAAAGGGCTCTTTTTTTCTCAGAAGATTTTGTGTCTCCCCTGAAGGAGGCAGAAGCAGGCAGGCATGGTCAAATGTAGTCTCTTCATCAAAACACCATGCCACACCTCCAAGAAGCAGCGTTGCAGGACTGGTCACTTGTCTCATTCAAAAGGGTGGGTGAGAAGGCTCCCCAGGACAGGTGGGAAGTGGCAAATCCTGCTGCATTTGCAGAGCAGTTGCAAAGGGTCGAGACAATTTTGAGAGTCTCCTCACTCAGGCTTATATAACCAGACAAATGTATGACAATAACCTCCCAGTGAAGGAGGGACTAGATACTCAGGAGGAAGTCTAGCCATCCCTAGGAATGCCCATGTTTTCTCTTTCTGAAGCACAGCTCTGGAGGATATAAACCAAGACCTGGTATGTGTGAAGGGACTGCTCTGGGGTACGGTGCCCTAGATGAGTTCCTGCATGGTGTTGCTCTGTGGCATCCTGCAGCTTTCTGGTAGCCATGTGTCACAAAAAAGCAATGGAAAAGGGAGGAGAGAGAGAGAAAGCTGCCAGTGAATGGAGAAGAAACAGGCAGGAAAATTGCCTGGAACCAGCCCAAAGCCCACTTTGTTTGGCATTTCTCCGCCTACACATTCACACGAGTTGGCAGCACACAACCCTGGTGTTATTTAAGGATGGCCCTTCTGCTGTTTTGGGAAGAATGTTTGGAAATGACACTCAAGGTGGAGCCAGGAATGATGTAGTTAGACATTCTCAGCAGAGCCTGGAACTCTTTTCACTTATATTTATGTGATTTGTTTGGCACTCCTAAAACCTATTTTTGGTGTATTAAGAAACTATTTCTCAGAATATTGTTTTCTTTCCCTGCAAATTTCCTTATCATGTATATAAGTATTTATAATAAAGCATAGATTTCTCTTTTGTGTGTGTGTGTGTAGAATAATAATGTTTTATAGTGGCAATTCTGGGGAAGGTGTGACATTAATTTATTCTATTTCCAGAAACAGAAGAGCACAAACCATTGAGTTTGTAGCAAACAGGAAAATATTTTTATCATGGGTTGATAGGTACTTATTTTTCAGCTTTCAGATAATGGAATACAATCTGGAAAGGAAACCTTTTACTTTTTACTTAATTAGCCAAAGAATTAGAAGGCATTCTTGCAAGGAATTCACTCAGTTAATGGAGGTACTAACATCTGTAAAGTATTCTGTCATAACAACAAAAGCATGTGAGAATTGAGCAAAGTATATTTGAATTCCTAAAATTATTACAAATTTCACCCCCAAAATCAGTACTTTTAATTGAAAAATACTAATATTTTTAATGATATTTTTCTTATTAACTGAATATATCTTAAAAGTATGCAAGGACTTGCAAACACCTGGGAGACTTGTCAAAGACTGTCTTGAATGGAACCAGGCAGGATCTCAATTTACCTGTCCTTTCATAAAATGCTTCTTAATATGCAAAAAACCATTAATAATCATAATGCCAAAACAACAGTAGCAAGAAAAAAGATTAATTATAAAATGTATTTTATCTTATTCCACTTTACCTTGAATACATTAACTTGAAAAATATCTTTTAATAATTGCTAATCTTCCAATGCAATTTCTTGACTCAACACATAGCTCATCTGGTCTATTACCAAAAGAAATTTTAAAAAATGAAAAAAGAGAGATAATGCTTCATTTGTTTATCTGATGTTGTCTTATTTTTAATACTTATTAGATATTTCCCTGCTTCTTAAAATGTAATTGTTTATCAAGTTTGAAGATTGTGTGTAATCACATATTAAATATGGTAGATAAACAAATTCAAGAGTGTGATTTAATCAAGCAATTTTAAAAAATCAATTAAGAGTCAGATGTGAATTAATTAACATTTAATCTACGTAAAGCATGAGAAAATGGAGAAACTTGAAAGTCATCTAGCTGCTGTTCACATTTCACAACATGCCACAAGATTGTTAAACATTATAATAAGTATAACCTCATTATAACATGTCAATATCAATATTTTTCGTTATGCAGATCTTCATAAATTCTTAAAAATTTAATGTGAAGGAAGACAGGTCATTGTGGCAAACCCATAAATGACTACTGACTTTCTGAACCCGCTATTACAGATGTTTGAAAAAAGGCATCCTATGGCAACGCTCATTTAAAAAAATCTACTCCTCTCCTTTCATGGTAATAATTTCATGACACCACTTCATCAATACACACTTCTAAATAAGAATCAAATCAAAGATCAGCTACGACCCAGTTATAATCAGAATCTTTAGAAGACTCCCCAAGAAAGATCTAGAGGGGACAAAATGAACATCAAACAGAGCAGACTACCCAAATCCTGTCAGTACAGCTGTGCATAGCAAGTTGTCTATGTGGGAGGCCATGGCAGGAAGCTGGAGTTATCATCCCCTCACAAGAAGCCAGAACTCAGTAGCCTGTGAGAACAAGATGAAGAGTAGTGTACAAAGTAAACAGCCTAAGCTGTATTTTGCACAGTATATTTCTGGAATACCATTACTGAAGGAAACCTTAACAGAAAGTGACTTCGGGCCTCTAGAGAGGCAAGACATTTATCAGCAGGTTGACCTTTCACATTATTTTAGGTGTGGAGGTGATTGAGTACATATATCAATGCCATGTCTGCACAAGAGTTTTGTGGGTTATAAAGTAATGAGTCCTTCTGTCACATTAAAATACCCAGAACTGATGCATTCAAGGTAGCAGCACATGCTGATTGAGAATGAGTAATTACGATTAACAAGAAGATTACAATTTTGGTATTCCTAATACTGTGATTTGCAAGGTTTTGCAAGCATTTTTTATCTGTGTTGAAAAAGCATATGCAGAGTTCCAGAATCAACTAATATTTGGTCTAAACTGGACCATGTCTGTCCAAATCTGGTGCTCATGGCTCTGTTCCTAGATGTTCTGTTCCATTCTCCATTTTTTCATAGGTCTTTATCTTTCAAGAGACTATTTTAGCACTTAAATAAATTGAAATTGACCTGGATAAGTCCATCAGCTTCATCAGACTTTCAGTTGGAAATTCAGTACCAGATACTCTTAGTGACGTCTGTAAGCAGTTACCATTGCTATTGATGAATTTTTCACTATGATTTGAGGCTAGTATGTAATCATCATTTCCTCCACTGGTATTTTGTTATTTTTCTTAATTAGCTACATAATCACCTTTCAAAATTAATTGATTTTCCATTACTTTTCTAGCCTTCTATTTCTTTTTATTTTCTTTTAAAAGAATATGAAAGATGATGATACTGTATAAAGGCATTTCAGAAATTATTAATCAGTTCATTGTTTTCAGACTCTAATCTCTTTGTTTTCCTGCTTGTCAATTAGTGACATCATCCAGACTTTTAATCTTCTTAACTTCCAAGAATAAATAAAAATAAAGTGAGCTTCAAATAACTTTGCTTTCCTTTTCTGTAGGAAAGTAGTTTTAGTAGTTATGTCTTACTAGTGCAATGGGAAAAAAAAACCCAGCACAAAAAACTAAAACAAAACAAACCAACAAAACAAAACCCCCTAATAAACATAAAAAAACCCCACCACCCTTTGTTTACTCGTTCACCATTTTGGTCTTAAATTGCTACCACACTGTTTTAAGCAAGAAACTGCCTCTGTGTGTGGTGTCTTTTATTACCGTGAACAAAGATTTGCTCTAGCTATAATCCTACTGGAATCACTCACAGCCCTGAAAAATTATAAAATATAAACCTTTCATATTGGGGAAAAAAGTACGCTTTTTTGCTACTTGAAGGGGGTTTGGTTAGGATTTTTTTTTAAGTGGTTCATCTGGATTTTTTGCCCTTTTTCCTAATGATGCTTTTGCTGTGAAGTGATGAAATTGCTGACTTGAGTGATGACAGCCTGAACAATGATTGCTGTCAAAGAAAGAATACCTTTTATCTCTAAACTTCTGAAATATTAAAGCAGAGACAGCCAATAGATATTTCATTTTTTTAGAATGGCCTTCCAATTACCTTTCCTTTTAGTTCTATTTTTGTTGCACAAAAGGACGCCAAAAATGTGTGTTTGTCACAATCCCTTTCTTTTCTTTTTTTTCTTGATGAAAGATTTCTTCTGTGCTGTGTAGAAAATAATCTTTGAATTGGAATTTCACAATGATAGACACTATGCTTTTACAGCTTCTGCATAATGGGCATTCAAATTTTTACTAAGAGTATGGGAAAGATGACAAAAAATCATCTTTTATATAGAATTACTGTATTGTTTCAGAGTAAAACAAGCAAAACAAGTAAGAATTTTATGAAAAACAAAAATAAAAACAGTTTTATGTACAGATATCAGACAGATATATATGCTTTTTGAAAGGTGAAATCCATTCAAATGTCATCACAGTTAATAAACAGATAAAGGTACCATAGAAAGTTTAATATGAGATAATTAAATAGTTTTTAACAAAAATTGATAAGACCGATGAAGATTTATTCCTTTTTTTCATTCTTGATACTTAATCACTATACAGTATCAAAGATTGAAATGTTTCTGAGCATACCTTGACACAAATTCCATTATACCATGTGTATCCCAGGCTAGCTTTTATTTCTATAAAAATTCTGGCATATTCCTTTGAAGTTAGTTTTGAGTATATCTTTAATGGGGCATTTTATTTAGATTTGAGAACTATTCAGAGAAGTCAATTAAACCTTCTAAACCGTTTTTTAGGTAAGCTGCATTTCCAAGTTCTAGTGTGGTTAAAACTTCATTAAATATTTTAAAACACTTTGATAACTGTGAAAAGCAGGAATTACAGGCCCATTTATGGAAATTGAATCAGTTTCTCACCTTCAAATTAATTTCATATAAATATTTCAAAAGGTGCAAAAATTAAACCAAAATTTTGATTTGAAAAATGTCAGAATTTAAATTTTGCAAATTACTAAAAGATGTAGGCAGAGAGAGATTAGATTTCATTTTCTTCTACAGAAAGGAAGTGTGATTTCCAAGCAGCTTCAATTTATTTTTGCCCATCTTACTTTCATTAATTAAAGAATATTTTTTGCCATTTTCCTCAGAGGCATAGCTGGTATAAATAAAAAAGGTCTATTAAATTAGCTTATTATATTTTTTTAATGTATGCTATAATTAGAAAATTTATGTGCCTTTTTGCCTGTTGACAGAACTAATCTGTAATTTATTCACACCTTATTTTATCAGCTTTATTGCTGTCTATTATTATTATTTAGATAATGGGGTGAAGTGTTAAGGAACTCTTTGATAAAGCTGTGTTGCATTCTTTAGGAGCTATCAAGATTTTTAAAGATGACTCAGTCCTTAACCCTATGATTTGAAAAATAAATGGATTTCTGCAAAGCACATGATAAAGATTTGTTATGGTAACCATATCGTTGCTATGCAGTCTTCTGAATCATCCTCTTTTCATTAAAACTTTGCAAAGAGATGGGTTGTATTTTAAAATGTGCCTCACCAAAGACTGTTTGGGTTTTTTTATTTATTCTGTTAGTGACACCTGAAACTGATATACAGAAAATATATATCATTGCCTTTAGCTAAAATTCTTATCCATTAAGCAAGAAAAATTTCTTATTCAAGTTAATTTTCTTCAGGTTATTTTGAAATTTTATCAGTGTTTCTTTCTTATACTATACAATATATTTTTTTCTACCTGATATGGAATTTGCTATTGGATCACCTCAAATCAGCTGGAAACCATTGACCTCTTTGCCTGGTCTAATCAATGGTGGCAGCAAAAGTCGCAGTTGAAGACGTTTATTCTAAACTGATTTCCGTCCTGGACTAATCATTTTTCAATTACATATAAAGTTTAGAATTATCAAGTATGGAACAGGCAGCAAATATCTCTGAATGACACTGGACCTAAAATAATACAGTGGGAAATGATAACCTTCAGTTAAATATAAATGTTGCAATGTGCATATTTATTATATTTACAAATATGAACCTTTTTCTATTGACTCAATGGATTTGGATCATCTGTATCAATTTAAAAGACAGTGATGTACAAATACAGATACATTATGAACAACATAAAGACAGTAATTTATTTTAATAATTCAAGTACCAATAATATTATCTACATTAGTAGACTGCCTCAGAAGCAGTGGATTTACACATTCCTTTCTCTGTTTTCAGAAGCTATATTCTAGACTTATTTCATATAAGACTATGAAATTCTGAACACAAAATGTATTCTGAAGCCGAAGCATAATGGAAAATACAGAAGAATCAATGTTAGGATTTATTTTCTGGATGTTTGTTCTAAAAGGTGCGTATATTTTTAGAATTGCTGTAGTCAAAATAGTTCAGCAGTTCTGTTCCATCTGAAACAGTGAATTCTGAATCTATAGAGACTGAACTGGAGTAACAATCTATATACTGTACTGAAATGGTGTTGAGACTTCCATTAGATTTCCAGACAATATCAAAGAGTTTACTTCTAATTCAATAAAGAAAATACAGATTTTCACCAATCTGAAAACAATTCCAGGGGAAGAAAATACATGCAGGATTTTTTTTAACGGAACATAGCAGCACAGCTAACATCTGGTTGTCTTTCAAGGCACTCTTTTAAGTTTTTGCACAACAGATAAACTCTAGAAGTGTGTACCTACTCCTGTTACTCATTGCTGTCTGTGGCCACTTGACCACAGCACTCAGTTTTGTTTCCACAATACCACACAAGAAGAGAACTAGAGGTTAGCATAAATCATTCAAATACACTGGTTAGGGGTAAAGTAAAAGGAGAAACACCTTTAATGCAACAAAGGAGAATAGGACTTCTAAAGTTTTTGTCTTCAAAAAGTATATTTAGTTAATTAGAAATGCTTCCGTAACACTATTTTGAGCTGAGGATAGTGGTGAGACTTCTTCTAGGCATGACATGTTTCCTGACACAGCCACTCCAGAGCAGATAATCTGCAGATGCTAAAGACTACTGATATGGATTAAAAACTCATAGATGGTATATAAATACATGTTCAGCAGACAAACAACCAATGCCAAATGACTGTAAATAATCAATAGTTTCAAATGTCTGCTATACTGCTAATAAGAAAAAGGATACTGTTTCTGTAAATTCAAGATATTTTGGGTGAAGCAGATAAATCAATAAAATAAAAATGAGAATAGCAATGAAATTTATGTACCTGAAACATTACCGGAACATCTGCTTTAAAAAATGAGAGTAGATGTTTTTTAGAAATGCTAGCTTTTAATAGGAAGTATGGCCTGATTAATTCAGTCCACCAGATAATCAAGATTTGACTTTGATTTTATAAAAGAGTTTGAGCTCTGGCAGTCTGATGCTGGGCAGTGTTTTTCACATAAGTCAGGCAGTATATTTAGCCACTGAGTCACTCTGTAAAACCAAAATCCACAATTAGCTGAGTCACTAAAATATCTCTTTCTTTCTTCAAATAGACACAATTGAGGCTAGTTTAGAATAATTCTAGTGTGCACATAAAGCTAAAGTAAGATTTATGACGCTGACTGTTGAATTTATTTCTGTTGAAATTAATATCATTACTACAGATAAAAGATTATTCAGGGGAGACAGATGTTTTGGAATCTAGCTTCCACATTCTATAACTTCCCCTGGAAGAAGAGTAGATCATAATAACGTGTAGGACAAGGTTATACTCAAAATATGTAACTTCAAAGCTCTGTTCAACCTCATAAATCTATTAACCACCTATGCCAAAAAGAACAGAACTAACTAAATTTTGTATCAACAGCACAAAGATTACCTTCATATAAGCACAGAGGACTTGCTAAGTGACCTCCTCCAACTTTAGCAGGATGCTAACAAAGGTACAATAGTATATATTACCAGCAGTGAGGTTCACCACATCAAGCCAGAGGCACCTCTCAGCCTTACCCAGAAGGAGGGGTTTGTGAGCCCTAAGTAACAAATTAAAGTTTCCAGAGAGGCTAAGACAACCACAGCAGACGCTCACTCACTACTTGCCACTCCTCACTGCTAAAACCCTGCCATGATGCAGCATTTGTGCACCTGCCCTTGCGTGGTAAAAGTCATGGATTCAAAATGCCACAAAGAGAGCAGACTCTCTCACTCCAGCTCCAAGGTCAGAAGCATCTTTGTCACCACTCAGACACTACCTTAATATGCTGGACTGGAGTCCTAGAACTTCCTTATGGGCAATAAAGTTCTGAGCAGGCCACTCTGCAGTCTAGGGACAGGGCTGTACATTTCCCATTGCAGAGGGCAGGCTGCCCTGGTCCACACTGGGGGATGTCCTCATTTCCTTGGGCTGGATTGAGAACATAGAAGTTAACATTGGTTTTGTGTCCTCACCATGGCATCAGGGGGACATAAGGACATGAATGGCATTGCCAGATGCCCCCACTTAGAGGAGAGGGTAAGGATCACAACTGGCTAAGAGAACTTTGATGTCACAGACAAAACTCCCAGCCAAGATCATTAGTATGGCATAGACAACATCACACATACAACCTAATTTCTTCTAAGCTTGGAACATAATTGAGAATTAAATGTTTTGGAGTAACTAAATTACAGAACCAAAAGGAGTTCTTGCCAAGACAGCTTTAGGAATGGTTAAAGCAGCTGAGATATTCTGTGATGACCCTTTCTTTCAAGCTTTTGTAGATTCTAAACACAAATCTTCATAAGAAAAAAACGACATCATTATCTAGGAGAAGAAAAAGTACATCCAAAGTATCAAAACCAACCAAATAAAACTCCCAAACCCCTATATTTTCAAATAACCAAAAAAAAATGAAGAGCAAAATATTTAAATCCTTGCCCCATAAAGGTAAATTTCCATTTCCATGAACTACAGTTCATGTAACGTGCCTCAACTTCATTCTCCAGCAGATCCATTATGTTTCGAGTAGAGATTACCAAGCAATCAGTGCTTAGAGTACAATGGCACCTAAATACTTAGAGACATAGTGGGGAAGTGATTTTAACATAACTCTGTCTTATCTGAGTATGAATTTGGTTTCTCACAGCTCTCATTGCAGTTGTGAATTCTTCATCCAGTTTGGTGCTACTTGTATCACCCACAACTGAAATGAAAAGATTAAAACATGATTGGAAAGGTTACCTGCCCTGAAATTTACAGGCTGCAGCTTGTCAGCAGAAAAGTCATGATTGGGAATATGCCAGTTAGGTGCAAAACATGGAAAACTCCAGAAAGACCTAACTACAACTTAGAGCAATTTGACTTGGCTGTGTTCAGAATTATACTACTACTTGCCCTTGCCTCAATCAAGTGTCTAAAGAAGGCATCATTTGCACTTCTGAGTCAACGATGGTGAACTGAGAACAATATTTAATCCCCAAGTAGTCATTCCCAGTGGGAGAATCTGTCTGTACAATTTCTTCACTTCTGACCCATTTGTAATCACCGTGCAGTTTCATTCTGCAGTCAATACTCATGGGATTTATGGGACTAAGTCTTATTAATGCCAATGGAATTTATGTAGGGTTAGTCCCTAGGCACTCCTAACTGACCAGAGACAACAGCTGCTGTCCAAAGCTAGGATATTATATGCATTGAGGATTAGAATTATATATTCAGCATTTTTTCTCTTCAGTTATTTTATTCTGCTTTATCCATTACAAGCTACAGATTCAATAACTAAAATAGCATCTGAACTTAAAGAGGATATTCCTGACATGGATAATGCTCACTTTCTGAATAATTAGTACAGTCAAAGGAAAACTTTTTTGCTTTGATAACTTGGGACAATTTGGGGTCAGCAACATTATTGTCTATGACAGTAAACAGGTTTATTAAATAGATCAAACAGAAATTTCACAACCTGCTTGATCCTTAATTACCTGCAAATTTAAATCCCTATTTTATTGGAAGTCTCAGGTGTTCCACTCAAAATCTCTATTAAAATGCAAATAGGTCATTATATAATTGAAGCTATTTAAATAAAGTATATTTTTTTCACCAGTTCATCCTGTCATGAATTTGTGAATACGTGAAATATTTGAAAGGACAAGGGCTAGAGGGAATTTGAGCAGGGTTGATAAAAATTTTAAGAACACATGAAGACTGTTCAAGCTCTCCATTTTCTTTTTCACCATGTAACAGGAAAACTCCATAAAACACAAGAATATTTCTAGCTTACGAGGAAATAAACCTTTATGCAAGGTATAGTTCATCACTGGATTAAAACAAATAATGTGACTTTCAGTCTTTTCACTGACACAAAATATATAAAGAGACAGTGTATGGGAGGAAAATTCACATTACCTGATTTTGTGAGTGAACAGGTGATGAGGGTGCACTGTTAAATTGCAGAGACTCTCAAGTCAGTTAGTTTGTACAGAAGTCAGGAAGGGGGGTGAAATCTGAAGTCATTTAAGGCCACTGGTTCTTAACAAAGTGGCAGAGAAAGTGAAAGACAGTAAGGGGAAGATAATAAAGATTTGATTCTAAAAGGTAGAAAGTAGAATTACTTTCATGTAATTTCATGTAGAAAGTGAATTGCAATATCCTAGGATAATTCCTTCTGACAATAGTGACTTAAAGTTAGTTGGTAGCTCTGAAAGAACCTAAAGATTCTTAGAACCTAAGAGCACTTTCAAAGATAATTGAAATGTTATATCTCAGCTATTGCAAAATACTCTTCATAGCTGTAATTGTTTAGGATGTCTAAGAACCTGTGAACACCACCTTGAACTGGTTAATATCCCTTGTTTGAAGATCTAAGAAATGCATTTTTTAAGGTGTGACAAAGAATAAGAGGATATTTTACTTCAAACTCTGCATGTGTGGTCTTATGGACTTGTGACGGTTTAGGCCAAATTCAGGGAAACGTCCAAAAGGAATGTCTCCTCGAAGGAAGGCAGGTTACAAACCACCCCTTCCCCCACTTGGGTTCAGGAAAAAACAAATTTTCCTCAGAGGAAAGTGAAGGAGAAAATAAAACTATTTATTTAACAAACACACAGGAAAACAATACTAATAATGCTAAATAATAAAATCTCTCGCTCTGGAGAGAAAACCTGAAAGATTTTAGAGTCNGTGTCCTTGAAGCACAAACTGTTTTGAAAAGTTCGCTCAGTTTTTTCTCTGCCTCTTGCATCCAGTTTTAAAGGCACAGAAAGGCTCAGGAATCATGTCTGGGCATAGAGCGGTGGTAGGGGATACAACAGCACAGTCACCCTAAGACAGGACTGCATAAAGACAGGTCTTCAAAGTTAAATAAAAAACACATTGGTGAGTTTAGTATAGTTGAAACTATTATCCAAGGAGGGAGCCCTATAAAGAGAGGGGTTACAAAAAATTTAGAAAAGACAGAGATAATGAAAGCGAATGAAGGTAATTAAAAAAAACCTCACAATGTTCTCCCCTCAGAAATTATGACATCTAATTCTCTGACATACATATATTTCTACATAAAAAATAAAAAATAAAATTCAGTTTGGAACAATTAAATTATTCTGTTTTAGCAGGAACTGAGTGTCGCAGTATATTTAACCCACATTGATAAAACATAAGGGCTTATGGCTGTAGAAGCTCTTTAATATTGCCTATGATGCAATTATATATGTATGTATATAATACTGATAAAATGGAATTAAAAGAATCAAGAAAATAGAATAAAATTAGAAGCAACTTCTTTGGGAAAAAATAAAAAAGAAATTGGCCTTTGGATTTGGAAAATTCTGGTGTGAATGCATAGTTCTACAAAATTCCTCATGCTGATAATCATTTTCCAGCATGAAAAGTGTCCCTCAGGCCATTTTCTTTCTTTTTTCCCTCTCTCTCTCTCTCTCCACAGACATAAAAAACCAAAAAAAAACCACAAGAAACCAATATTTAATATCAATTTTAATTTTTGTGCTATAAAGCATTAACAACTTTCTCTTTACTAGGTTTTCTTCACATAAGAGTATCATCCGAATTTTTCACGTGAAGTAACAAAATAAAAGACATTTAGTGGCTTGTTGAATACCATCAAATCTGATGCCAAGATGAAAGCAGAGGTAGATACAAGGCTTGAAGTTCTTGTGTGCAGAGTGTTAATATATTTTTATCAGTTTTTCTCACCTAAATATGTAGAGCGTTTTTTTCACAGAAAATATTGTCACTTTGTTCTAACTTGTTTGTCCCCCTATTCCTGGAAAAACAGCTGCATAAGTAGCTATTTTAAAAAACTGTTATTATTCTAGGGAAGTTTTTTCCTGCTAACATATATTAACCTTTCAAATGTATGCATAATTATACCTAATGAAGGTAAATATATAAATATTGACCTGATGAGTGTTCACCTTCCAACAACTTGCCTCAGGGTAGACCTAGGTGTATGCCAATCGTGTTCCTCTCTTCTCTTTACACCAACAGTTTTTACTCCAACACAATCTTGTGCAAGCTCATGCTGAAGTTCTAGTTTTGCCTGTCAGATGCCATCTGAACGGTCATCTAATCCAAAACTACACTGTCCACAGGTAGATTATGTACTGACAGAATACATTTCTGTAATATATTTGACCTCCAAGAAGTTTGACATTTGCTATTATAAACAGAAAATTATCTATCACCCCTTTGCTAAAGAGAGATAATGAACAGGAAGTAAGGAAAAAGAGAGAAGAGCTATATTTCCATGGCAGAGAAGTGAATTAAAATAGTAATTTGTCATGTCATCACTGCAGTTCTTAGTAAAAAGTATTTAGATAATAGGAAAATTACCTTTCTCGCTTAAAAAAAATTTTAAAAAATTTTTAAAAATACAAAAATCTTCCTGAAATTAATTATGAAAATTAAACTAAAAGTCACTTCATTAACTTAATTATTACTAATCAAAATGATACATTTAGTGTTTATTTTTATTATATTTTAATTGTATATATTAATACAAATATATACATGTGCATGGTTGCATTCTCATTGTTTCATCATCTATATTCTAAGAGTTTTATCTTGATATATAAACATAGGCATACACAAACTTTTAAAGGGTAATTTATGTTAGTCACACTGCTTACGAAAACACAGATGTGTAATTCCCTTTCTTCTGCTGGCCTAGTGAGAAACACAGTACTGGTTTATCTAGGCCACTGACTTGATTCACTAGGAAATTTGTTGTTTTCCTTTTTTTTTTTAATATTGTAACTGTTTAATTGGTCTTTTTTATTTTGTTTTAATTTTTATACCAAATAAAATCAAAGCAGAATAAAACATTTACAGGTGCCAATTACTGAATAATAAAATTTTATACACTTCCCCACCCCAGATCAAAAAAAAAATTGAAACTGCTCTTTAGTAATTCAGCAGAGAATTATTCCTTCCTAGCTGGTCAGAATGTGTCTTTTGAAAGTGTTTTGTGTCTACTGAAAGTCTCAATAAAAAATGAAGACTCAGTGAAGTCTCAAGAAGGGTTCAATGCTATTCAGACTGAGACAATCCACAGCAAACACTTATTTTCTAATAAACTGATAAACATAAGTCTTATATGCGTGCTGTCTCTCCTTTTTACTATCTCTCTTATTCCATGCCTCTTCCCTTTCCTCCAAATGACTTGTTTTCTTACTTAGCAAATGAAGTTGACATAACTTTGAATGGTGCTGCTCAGAAAATGATTGTTGGTCATAAATTTACTAGGCAGCACATGGATAGACAAACACAGTTTAGTATTTTGCTGAACTGATGCAGAAATAAGTGTTAACTAGATCAAAATGAAGAATTTATGGTACAAATATTCCAAAATAGAATATGTAATTGATATTCTTTTCTAACTTTTACAAAGTTCTTCCTGTAGACCCCTATGCTCCTCTGCCACCATCCCTTTCCAGTCACCCTTCTCCCTGATGTTAAACATCTGGATGCACAGCTGCCCCATGACTACAGCCGAAACAATTTCTCCATAAAACCATTCTTCTGTCAGCTTGGTTGGATTTTCTTAATGTAAAAGGGAATTAACTTTCCTCTGATCTTTGAGTTTCTACAGGAAACAAAAACCACATTCTTTCTTTCTTCAGTTATGGCACACCTTGCTACTTCCCCATGCCTGAAATTGTTTTTAAGTGAAAGCAGGAACCTTTCCTGTTAGAATTACCTCGGTTTTGGCTCAAAAGCAGTTGCTTCCCAGACAATTTATGATGAACATCTCTGTCATCATTACAAACCTCCTACTTTACTCCAACATTCCTCCTATGAACCTGCCTTCCCAATGATTCCTGCCCTCCCAAAGATTCCTGCCCTGTGATCTCTCCCTCTAAGTAAATATCATAATTTATCAGTGTTATTTATCTGATATTTCCAGTTCCTAGGGCAATATTCTAATCTGATGTGAACAGCATCTCTTGTGCAGAACATGTAACATTCTGAACTTAATCATGAAATTAGTTTGAAAGGCATTTTTAATCAAGCGTATCTAGTTGAGTTCAAAGTAGTAGTAGCTTGGAAAAACTTATGGACCTAAATTTTACAGGAGGTCATACTGGATACTCTGCTGTTCCATTTTGTTCTGCTAACTTCCAATTTGTGTACAAAAAAAAAAAAATTATACAAAAGCCAACTTTAGAAAATGTTTTATTACTGAAAACTCCAAGGAGAAAAGTATTGGAGGAAATCTGCCTAAAATGGTTGTATATCTTTCAGTAAGAAAATATTTTAAAATATAAAACCAGTCTTAATAACTAATTTTCTCAACTCCAGACAATATTAACTGAAAAATATAAAGGAACTTGATATAATTTCATAGGCTTTTTTTTTGGGGGGGAGGGAGAGCAGAGAGGAAAGACATACCGTTATAATACTATAGAAATCTTATTTCTTATTTTTAACTCATTCTCTGTTCTCTTTAATAAATAGCTTGTGTTTCACAGAGTAATGAATGATGTTTTGTGAGCAGGGCTCTGTCTTCCCTGGCAACATGAGTTCAGACCGTTGGAGAGAAACAAGTCTTTCAAATTCCTAGTAGCAACCTTTCACCTTTGCTCCTTGCTCTCATGAAAGACTAGAGAGTAGAAGCTGAGTTAAGCTTTTCAGTGCCAAATAACCTCAACTACACATCTCATTTTAGAGTCATCAGGAGTGTCACTCGGAAGGCAGACTCTTTGACACCAAGGAAAAGAAGCTGTATTTTGAGCATCACAAGAGGCCTATTGTTGCTGATTGCAAGAAAGGGAGAGAGGGGAAGGAGGGAGGGAAGGAAAAGAAACAACAAAACAAACTAAAAAATCCCACAAAAAACCATCAGAGGCTTTTAAGGAGCTTTGAGCTTTGAAAAATAAATAAAACATTGCATTTGAAACCCCTTTGTGCATTACAACAAAGACATAAAAGTTTATCATAAAATAAAGGTCTGGCAACTTCAGCAAATATATCCATGGAAATGGAACTTACAAAGTGGTGTAAATAAAAAAAAGAAATTAAAAAAATGTTAAAGCGAAGTTTGCCATCTGGGTTTGAAGGTTATTAGAATGTTCTTTGTTAAAAGATGAGCTTTTTCAATTAATGACTATGTAGATTTAGATCAGTAATTCCTTTAGTAATTATACTCTGTGTAAAGAAGGAATTATATGCCTTGTAAGCATGTTCAGTTCTATCAAAGTAGGTTTGTGCAAAAAACTGAATTAAAAAGATGGTTTATCAGTAGTAGTTCACATAATAGATATGTCAGTCATTGTATCCTGGGAGTCACAAGCAAAATGCAGACTCAATTTTTACCTAGTAATTAGATGAATTCCTTACTTTAAACATATATTTTTACCTGACAGATTCTGAATCTTTTTCTTTAGTAAGTTGAGGAAGAAGAGAACAAATGAAATGATTATGTTTTATTACTGAATTGACCATAATTTCTATTTTTCTTTGTGTTTTTATTGGAACATTTTCTGCTTTCAGTGTGTTACCATCATCAGCTTTTGCCCATTTAGTACTTGAATCTGAAATACTGCTTTGGAGCAGGATCAGCTGGATATGATAATTTTATTTTTTTTCTGAGTGAAAGAATATGTTCCAAACAAATGTTTTCAGAGAAACTGAAGGAACTCATATATATTCATCTTACAAATGCTGGCATCTGCTTCACTCACATGACTTTAATGGCATTCAAATGAAACACCAGACCATTAATTCAGCAGAGAAATAAATTAGTCTAAAATATTTACAAAAGAAGATAACAGGGGCTACAAAATGAAAATTCAATTGTACCTCATCTTTTGGGACTTATTTCTTAGCCTATTCCACAAGACAGATTAATGTGAAAGCTTGTTATAAATCTGTTCCCCCTCACTTCAGTCATCATTAATGGTGCCAGAAAATAAGAAAATATGATGTGTTTTCAGAAATAGATGAATAAAAAGGGAGTGTGGCCAAACAGGAAATTAAACTGCATTTGTTAGAGAAATAATAGAAATAATTATCTTTAGCTTTAATATTAGCTTTTATTTCTCTGTCACCATAATACTTGGTTCTTTTCCTCTTATTATCTTTCATTTCATTTAGTAAGTTCAGCAGTTATTAACTAGAATTGATGCTGATTTTTCCCCACATTGTTTCAGTCCATCTGCACGATCTTGGGAATGGGATACTAAGGTGGCAGCAGAAGGTCCTGCTCCTCTCTGGGCTCTTGCAAGGTTTAGTAGCTTTGCTTCTGGCTGTGTTTCTGCTCCCCCTCACAGTTTTTGCCCCTGCATGATTAGAGAGATCGTAAATGTCTAAAATTCTTTATGATGATGTGATTATATGTCATAGAAAAGGAAAACCAAATCCTTAAGATGAGTACTTTACCATAGTCAATCTAACATGCAGCAGCACAATGGATCCGGCTCTTCCCTGAGGACACTATATACTATGGTCATTTAATCTACATAATGCCAATATCAGTCCTTTTTGCTAGTTTCCTGTACAGTAATCTCTGCTATGGCCTTCTGTTTTCCATTATTTTTATGTCTTTTTTGTTATTATTTATTTAATGTGGACATTTTTCCACAGCAATAGCAATTTTTTATATGCAGTTTGCATGTGACCACATAAAAAATTGAAGTATCGTTAGTGAACTGCTGTATTGAATATAAAAATGGAAAAAAATTGAAAAAAAAAGGATGTGTTATCTTCAGTTTAGAATGTCTCATGGCTCTCATATTAATCAAGTTACTGTTTGATACCTATGAAAACAGGATCTTTTTGAGGGTATTAGTACGAAAAGGGACAAGTGGATTTGAAAGTCTTTTTTCCAGACCCTTGTGTGCTTTTAATCTTTATATGATTTTGCTGTGGAGTGTGTGTGATAGTCAATATATTTTTAAAAAATTACTCAATTTGGCCATATTTTGCAAGTAATTCCCAAATCCCAGTTTTAAAATATTGTTAGTTGCATGATAAAGAAACACAATTACCATGAACATGCAGAATGAGAATTACTCAGTTATCTTTCCAATACTAATATGTAACTGTCACTTGGATATGAGAGTTAATTTAGAAGCAAGCAATGTTATACAAATATTCTGTAAAGGATTGGCAGGCTGATGAGTCTTTTGACAAATAAGATTTTTCTCAAGCTCACTCCCATTCTGAACCTTTTGATTCTCAACAAAACTCTTAAATATCACCGCCATTTCAGTAGTTTTTATCCTATTTTTAATGGTAAATCATTTTAACATATTCTATATATTAACTATTTCATAAATCAAGTATTTCCCTTTTGTCCAGGTTTTGTTTGGTTGTTTTCTGCTTATTTTTGGGATGCCTTCTCTCCTGGTGAAAACTCAAGTGTAATGAGGAAATAAGGTCTGGAATAAGAAGTGTATTAATGTTATGACTAACTAATAACTAATGTTATAACTAACCATAACTAATCTATACTAGCTTATTTTGAATAGGTAATGAAATTTAAAATTTTTGTTTTGCACATTTTTAGAATTCTGCATGAGCTCCTAGTCAATGTTAAATATTTTTCTTTCATAACATTTGGGAAAAAAAGTTAAAAATGTTTAATGCCCTTAAATCGACATTTTTATGAGTTTATATCAGCTCCACTCCCAAAAAAGTAACAAGAACTTGTAAATTTTTTTTCTCATGGTGTTAATGGAGCCCATTGGTAATAAAATGTGATATCTTCTTCGGTCTTTGGGATAACAGAAATGGCACTTTTTCAGATTCAGCTATGTGTATGTGTGGTGAGGAAAATAGTAGGTAGAAAAAAGAACCTAATATATGCTCAGGTTTTGCCATGATTTAAAGGCCAGACAAATCCCCGACAGTGTGCTCAGGAATGGGGAAGCAGTTCAGCAGCTCGCCTTATGAGCAGAGAAATGTTAGGAAGCCTTCCTGAAACAGTTAATGGAACAGCTTGGAAGAAGAAAATGGAAAAAAAGAAAACCAAGTCAGAGTCCTCCCTAAAAAAATTGTTTTCAGACTCTTCTTTTCTTTTAAATATAAATATCTTCTTTTGGCTGAGAACAATCAAATATGTTCTGCAGCTGAAAAAATGGAGAGGTTGTGGTAACATCCACAGACAATGTTTTTCATGTCATGCAATAAAACAAGTGCAATACACAGAAAATAAGTTTACATTGGAAGAAGCTTACATTGATTGTTTTAACGCTGCATCTGTGTTGATAAACACTGCTAACCACAGTTAGCAAGTCACAAGTTCTAATGTGAGCTCTGACAGGAGTGGAGAAGAAAGGTGGGTCGGTTGGTTGGTTGGTTGGTTGGTTGGTTGGTTGGTTTGTTTTAAATAGACACAACTTTTACTAAGGCTTGCTATCACTTCAGAAAAAAAAACCAACCTAAATTTTCAGTTAATTTCTCATATCTGTTTAAAAAAAACTAAATAAAATCACATTTTGCCCACATCTTTTTCATGGAAGTGTTTAATTTATAAGAGCAAAGTACTTAAATGTTTCTTGCTGCTGCATTTTGATATCTGGTATAGGGAACAGTCTCCTCTCAGACTTCTAAGAATTTCAGAAAAGCAGATTCCACAAGAGATAGCTAGAATCGCACACAAAAATAAATGTGCATATCAGTTTAAGGTCCTTTAGGCACAGACCACCACTTTTCAATCTCACACTTCATCTTTGCTTTCACAATATATATCCTAGGAATGAGATTAAACACACAGATCATGCAAGCTAGACGACACTTGTGTGTTTAACATATATTTCTTTTCCCTTGCCTACTTTATTGTAATGGATGCATAAACAAAAAAAAGTATAGAAAATAAAGGAATACTAATCACTGAAAAAGAAATAGTATCTCTTGAAACAGAAGCAATACATTATTCTGGTTATACAAAAGCATTAGGCTACATCTTTCTCTGAGTGCACTCAAATGCCAAAGCACTTCTTGAATTTTGTTTTATAGTCCAATAATAAGGCATCATTTAAGTAAAGCATGTTTAATTGATTATAATGTCAACAATATCACTTGCCCTGGAAGAGGAATTAAGTTATGATTCTTTTGAATCTATCTCTTTGATTTAGGTTTAGTTCCTTAATGGATAACATGAGTAGGATAAAGGAAGAAACAGTTCTATTCTCTCTCCTCAAAGCCTTCTAATCAGAATTAGGTGAAAGAACACAACTCACTCAGCAGTGGTCTTGGTTTTACCTAATTTTTGTCTGGTAGAGACAAAATTGGCCTGGCTGGTAATATCTGCTTAAAGAATATCAAGATTTAATTTACAAATGACTTCCTGATCATCAGTAGAACAATTTCCTAAATTTAGGCTGAGAACATAAACAATAGTTGCCATACTCTTCTTTCTCACCATGGCAATAAATGACTTTTTTCATGAACTCTAGGGAATGAATTTAGCAATTTTATGAGAAAATTAGAGAATAAAACAAATACCTTCAATAAGTAAAAAGGACAAAGGAGTAGTAAATTTTCTCCTTCATTACATGACAATGAATACTCATTTTCTGTTCTGAGTCTGTACAAACCCAGTCAAGAATTAATAATTTCATTAACAAGAATTGCACATTCAGGTGGAATTTCTTTTGCACTTGTCCAGTGTCTTGTTTCATCCATGTGGTTCATCATATTGAGCTTCAGCAGTGAAAATTCAGGGGGATAAAAGTTCCACTTTGATATTAAGGCCTTTTAAACTTAAAAATGAGCAATAGTCTTATGTGTACATGAATCTACTGCTCTGTGTTATGAAATCCCCAGGCTGAATGGGGCCCTGAGCAACCCAGGCTAGTGAAAGGTGTCCCTGACCACAGCAGGGGATTGGAAACAGAGAATCTTTAAGATTCCTTCCAACCCGAGTCATTCTATGATTTTATGATTCTATTAAATTAAGGTTTCTCCATGGATTATTTTAAAAAGAAGCCAAATTAAGTTCAAATCAAGTGAAACACAGTGAAATTGAATTTTTCAGTGTAAGAACCTTTGTAACTTTGTACCTTTGTAAACCTGCAAAACAAAAAAAAAGAAATGAACAAGCATCTTTACAATATCACAATAAAATATCACATTTTGACAAATAAAAAAAATCCCAAACTAACAACAAACCAAGCCTGCAAGCCCAGTGTGAATCAAATCTGACTTCTTCAGTATCCACAGAGCGACAGTGTCCTAAGACTTGTGCGAGGGAGACCAAACTTGAATTGCCTTCTCCTCTGACAATGTACATCTCAGCATTTTTGCCTTCATACTCTCAGATTTATTTATAACTGTTTATATTAGGAATAATAATGACCCCTAGGTCAGCCATTTCCTGGCACTTAATCACTGACTGCATGAAGGGCCTAAGGCAAAGCCACATCTCCTCTGGCCAGTGACTGCCTGCTTGTTAGGAACTGCTTTCTTTGTCTGGTATCACTCCTCAATTTAAGTTCTTGGTGAACCTCAAAAAGTAAACTGTTCTTTTGGTTTTTGTTTTGTTTTCTCAAGTACTAATTCCAACAATAAAACATTAATCTGCCTGTGTTGTCTCCAATTAATGCTTAAAGCATCCTTGAAATACACAAAGAAATACACAAATAAAATACACAAAGAAAAAATCAAAGTCAGATATATTTTGCTTTCTCTACTCTTGTCTACAAATTTATGTCCATTGTCACATCAGAAGAGAGGCAACAATTTTTTTCAGAGTACATTGTTTTCAATTTACCTACTTCTACATAGAAATATTGCTATTTAACTCCTGGAACAGATTTATTAACAAGCTGCATAAGAAGAAAGTACAATAAACACATAAGGGCACCGATTATCTGGAAATAGAAGATCGATTTTTTTTTTTTCACTAATTCAAGATTAGCTTATGCCAAAAGAACTTATTTGCATATTCATCATTAGAAATCAACATAAAAAATAATTGTGATTAGATGTACTTGGAAGAAAAGCCTTTATGGTTTAATATCATTGCTCAGCATTTTAGAATCTGTGAATGAGGCATCAAAGCAAAGTTCCTACTGAGCATCTGTAACTTTATGGTACAAGAACTATTTCTGAGTTTATAACTGTTTAGAATAAGAAACTTAGAGAAAGGAGTTTAGGCAGCTCCTCTATGGCTTTTAAGGACAGCCAGTTTTGTAAGTGTTATTCTTAGAAAGGAAGGATTTTTCTGTAAGGCAGAAAGATATAAAAGTGTTTCTCAAGAGCACCTGAATTTATCACATATCAGATTGAAATTTGTCCAGTAATTTTGGACAATAATTGAAAATATCTGATGTCAATTTTAACTAGCTTAAAGTGCAATATTTTTTTCATGTGACTGTAATTCTGTCACTTCATCACTTTAGAGCCTGGCATTTGTAATCATATTTGTTGGGTTAAGATACCTTGTTTAATATAACCTTCTGCTTTTAATTTCCTGGATTATCAAAAGGAAAAGCAGTACAGGAAAATGATTATGCAAAGTTTCCTCAAAATTCCTTGAAAGCACAATCTCTACTAAAACTAACACTGACTTCTCTCTCAGTGGAACAAATGTAAGCCATAATGCACTGTCCGTTGTGCAGGCCATTTTTGATGGAAAAGGAGGTGTCATTTTTGACAGTGAACTCCACAAAGAGGGATTTATGAGATTTATGGATCCTGATTTTGGCATTCCCTTGTGCTTCTGCCTGTCTCTTGGTATTAACCGCATCTGCTTTTTGCCCTTTCTTTCACACCTTTTATTTTAATTTATTCCTCTGTTAATTTACACAACACAGATTGGTTTCATTTCCCAAATCAGATTCCTATCTATTCAACTCTCTGAAATTATCAGCCTTCAACATAAATTCTATGTACTCCAAAAAAGCTGAGGTTTTTGTCTTATTTGTGTTGTTAAGGAACAAAGGTACTGAAAGGATGAAACTGTTTTGGTACACACTGAAAATCCAAACAACACCCACATTTTAATAGCCTTACATGTTTGTGCATTTAGTTTTATAGATACTAGCAAAGCATCAACACTAAGGCAGCACTTCAGAGAAATTATAAAATGCATATTTTCTACCTTGGAGAAGATTGCATCCCTCACACCAGTTCTGTGTTTCAACTCTTGGCACCTAGAGCTTCCTAGCCAGACAGTTTGAAGAAGCTGTTCCTGTGAACAAATTTATGTTTCCTTCCTTCATCACATTTTACTGAGATTTTCCAGAAAGACTAATCCCAGGGCAAACTCCTTAAAAGCAACTGAAAATACGTGACAGAAATTCTCATTTTACCACCTTGTATCATAATAAATATACACATTTGTCCTGAAAAAGGTCAGTGTAGAAGATAACAAAGTTTTTCTTTGTGATCTGGCATAGTTCTTTTTATGTACTTACAATGCCTTCATGTTTAAATGTACAAAGCCTGGAAGATGAAAAGAACTAAGGAACTTTCTCATGAACAAGTTTTTTCCTGGCATTTGTGACAGGCTGCAAGCTGGTAACAAACCGGAGCTGTACTACTTTTACCATTCCTGTAATCAGCACAAGGAACAGCATCTTACATATTCAGTGACAAATAACCCCCCTGGTCTCTTCTTCTTAAATATACTCAGCTGTTGCCTTGTAAGGAATTATAAACCTGGATTTGCTTGTGAGGATGTACTAAGCTATGCAAACTCTGTTCTAATTACCAGTGTTGCCAGTAATTGATTTACTTCAATTCTTCCCCAACAGCTTTAGTTGAGTTGCTTTACTTTTTCTAATAAATAACAAATGAACTAGTTTTGTTAACTCCAAAAAAATCTTTATTTATTACTGTGCCTGTAGTGTGGACCAGATCTAGCTGAAAAGTTGGATTAATTTGCCCTCGCTGAGCTCCATGCTGTGGGGGTTAGATTGCCACAAGCACATGCTCAAGCTGTTTAAGACAAACTCACACACCTTTGTTCTATGCTGAACCCTGGAGTGCAGACATATGCTGCAATGTTTAGTCATGAGTAATACAAAATCATCCAGGGCCCTTTAAAGCACAGAAAATCCCACTTCCTTGTTTCTCAACCAATATTAATTATACACCTGGTATTTTCAAATACACCTTGTGCACTTACAGGCATGATTTCACTAAATATGCAAAGGAAAACTACACCCTCAGCAGTCAGTGAAGTTGAAAAGACAGTGTCCTTGATGCTTACTTGGAATTTTCATCAGCCTCTACAGGACTAATATAAGATTACTTTGTCATTCCCAGAGAATTCAGCATGGGACTTGGTCCTAACATCTTGGTAAACTATTAAAATGATTTTTTAGACTTTTTGCTAGTCCAGATAATCTTAAAACATTAGTAATTACTCATAAAACACACACCTAAAATTTGTTCTTGTAGACTTTCCAAGACACTCATAAATACTGGGAAACATTATGGTGTGGGGGGAGAGCTTAAAATGAAAGTTATTTAAAAAAGTTAAAATTATGAAAACAATCTGTTTCAAAAGTAGAAACACATAGCTAAATTTCGCTTTCATAGGTTATCTGAGAGAGGACACACAGAGCAAAATATTAAAAAAAGGTACTTGTTCCTTGACAAAATGCCCCGTAATCATCTAATGCGAATGTTGATCCAGTGCAAACCATATTGTTATATGATGTCAACAGACTGAAGGCATTTGCAAACTAAGAGCAAAAATTGTAGCTCATTTAGATAACTCTTGGGAAACACATTGGTTTGCAATACATGTGCAATCTGAGTACAGAAGAGTACACCCAGGGAAAACAATTTGTTATAGCATGAATTTGGCAGTAGTGCTTGGAACAATGGACAGGGCCATAAAACTTCTTCAGCTTTCTGTATTTGAAAATATCCTCAGCTCTTCAATACTTCTCTTTGCATTATGATACACAACAGGATGCTCAGTTTCCTCTAAAAAAGAATCATGAGCACTTGATGTTGGGTGATTGAGTTATTTATTTTTCTGGATAATTTTAAACTCCTTAAGAATGTACCCAAATATTATTATACCAGTTGTTACAAATTTATTATTGCATTTCTGCAAGAATTACTCTTTCATTGAAAGGGCGTTTATTTGATTGTTTGCTGTTACACACACACATGCTAAAAGAATTGAATGTTGGGATAGAATGGGGCTGCTCTGTAATAACTTATAAATATTTGATAAAAACATGGTTATTGGGTGTTGGGATTTAGGGGATAGGGAGATGTCTATGAGGCGATTTATTGTTGCATCAGTCTCATTTTTATTGAAGGGTGAAGCAGGAACAACGTAATTGATGATAAAGGTAGCAATACAGCGGCAATGGCAATAGCAGTGGTGAGAGCAGCAGCTGCAGCAAGTGTGAACGCTGAAGCTGCCCTGCAAGCAGCGGCGGCCGCAGCAAGCACGGACAGTGAGACTGTCCAAAGACAGCCCCTTTTGCTTTTTTCGTTACAAGGTCCTATATGCTATCTCAAGGCAATAAACAAAAGCCACAAAGCATGTTATGACATTTGTACCAATCATCACTCTACATGATTTTACCGCAATGCGTATTTTCTAAACCAATCATCACACTGTTATTAAGGCCTATTGCCCAAGCTAATATTTTTACATCTTAACTTTCTAATAAACTTTATTATAAGGTATATTGTTAAACTTAAACTTCTTTACTCTTATCACTATTCTTTCTTGCATAAAATGTGTTTGCTTACTAAAATACATTTCTACTTTTATGAAGTATATTTCTTTTAAAACTGCAAAACTACTGCAAAATCTAATTGTAAAAGCTCATTGTTCTAACTCAGGCAGCCTTCTCCAAGGTCTCAGATCGAAACGTATCCATTTCTATCTGTTCAGGCACAATGCTGTCGATGTTCTCTGTCAGCTCCTGCAAGCTTTCTGTAGCTCAAATTCCCACAATTGGGATCTTTAATTCATAATTTTGCTAGGCGAAATCAGCACTGCTGAAGGCAAAAAAGCAGAGAAAGTGAACTGTGGTTCACTCTAGCAAACACTTGGGATGTTGTTATAAGCCATGACACTGACTGTTTATAGATGAACTTACCAATTAGTTTCAGACGGACAGTCTGGCCACAAAACTGCAAAATAAAAGAGAAAGGAGTGAATAAAAAAAACATGTGCCAGTGTAGTGAGGTCAGGCAGACAGTAGAAAGCTGTGTGTGAGCCAAAGACCCTAGAGAGAAGATACAAGTGGGAGAGCAGCACCAAGGGAAGCTGAGCCACTGCAGTGGTGAGCTGATGAGAAAGGGGCCACTTCACCCCTCCTGCTCCTGCTCCCAACTCCTCAGCACCACCTGCCTCCCTCATCCCAGCATCGATGCTCCTCTGTCCCCACAGTACAGTCATTCAGAAAACTAAATTAACAGAAAACAAATCTCTGCTGTTATGTTCTCAGCTGAACTGGCTCACTTGAGGCTCTGGTGAGTGCCTGAGCTCATAAGTGAATTATTAAAAGTTGGAAAGGGAGGAAAACTGCTCCTTTCAACCACAGTTGAGACTTTATCGAAACCTTAGAGACTCTGATAAAAAGAACACACTTTTGGATGTACTTAACTCTTGAAAACAAAGCTAAAAATTATGTTTCCAAGAACAACTTCTGCTAAGATAACAGAAGTGAAGAAGGCCATCTTCAGTACTATCAGATACTTCTGATGATGTATTATGATTATTCACCTGTCCGGGTCAGACAAATCAAAGCTGACACAGATCACTCTATCTTAAAGACTACTTTGAGACTGAGGAAAAAACCAATAATTTAATCTCATGCAAAGTAAAGTCACAAGACTTGAGGCTCAAGGAAGGTAACTTAGAAAGAAAAAATGTGGCTAACTGAGCAACATTGATGAGAGCTTGTGTTTAAAAGACTTTTCTACTGAGGTTCACACACTAATTTTATATATGGATAATTTTAACGAAGAGTCTTCATTAAGCTCATTGCTATTGAATACCTTATATCTGAAAGGTGAACATCTCCTTCTATGAGAGAAAATATCTTATAGTCATGCCTGCCTACTAGGGGAGATATCAGAGCTGTAAAATTACCAGAGTTTAAACTTTCTGAAAGCAGAAGACTCCTAAAGCAAATTTGCAGGTCTCCCTGCCAACAAAGGGTGATAATAGGAGGTACAGTGGATATCCTTCCAAAGCATGTATAAAACTGACATATATCAATGTATTTTTGGAACAGAGATGGAAAAAAAATGTTTATGGAAAAGTCTGGACCTGATGGAAACTGAGGAGACAAGAAATCAGCTTTGAGGTGATACCTGAATTTGCTGGTGTGGAGCAAAGTCCCTCTTGGTTCCTAGCTCTACCATAATGCTAATGTACTGAGCACCACAAAGTGTATCTGGCCTGTAACTCAGTCCTGCATTGGAGACAGCACTCAAAAGTCAATGCCTATCAAGACTCTGTACACATGTGAAGTCAATATATGTCCACGGTGCGCCACTGAACTCTCACTCACGGAAGCAGGTTTGCTAAAATAGCTGTGATTCATTCTCCAGAAAAGAGCACGTCAGGACTGGAGTCTGGGACAAAAATAAGTCCAAAAAACCCAATTCTGATAGACACAGAATCAGTGACTAGACTTTGTCAGCAAGGAATATCTCTCTGCCCATCCCAGTGGTTGTGAGCAGCAGACATGTCTGTCTTAATTTATCATGGAGATTTCAGGTATCATTCCCCTGATTTCTGAAAGAATGGATTTCTTGAGCAGCAAACTCTTAGGGAAAGATCACCCTCAAAACAGTTGCCAGAGAAGCTGTCTGAGGGTACTACTATTCAGATATATCTCGTATGTTTAGAACACACTTCTTAACAGACTTGAGGAATGTGAAAAATTATTTTAAAAGCACTAGTCCTCAAGTACTATGATAGCAAATATATATATAGCAGATCTATCAATAGAAGAATTAATGAAACTAATTTCAGATGGGTTGGAGTTTTTTTATTTTTTATAGATTTTTCGTTGACAATAATAGATCTCAATTAATATTTTTGTGGGAAAATTCATGATGTCTTTTACCTGTATGGATTCTCTGACATCTTATAGGGGATAAAGGAACATCCAGTCTTCCCCTCACTGGATTGCAATAGTGGAACCTCTGTCTTTTAGCAGCTTGTCTGTTTTCATGAAACACAATATTTGTAAAGCCTGTACTTTTTTCTTGTGCTTCATTGAAAACCTTTTTGTTGGGCAAAAGATGAGCATATATTTGCTGACATGCAACATGGGAACATCTTCATGTCCTCAATAAAGCAGACTAAAAACAACGTGCTTCAAAGATGCACTTCAGAGCACTAACAAGGGTTGCCTCAAAATAAGGCAATGTCTGAGAATATCCTTTCTAGACTTAAAATAAGTAAAGCAAAGGCAGAAATAATGGACACTGAACATGGAGGTATTTGTCTAATTTAAAGTTATAAATATTGGCTGATATTTTTACTGAGGGCCTCTCAGTACAGATTTGTTCCAAATTCATTGCCATTGCCAAAAATATATCTGGTGTTCTTTCCACTTGTGAACTTGTGCTTTTTTATACACATTTTTTATCTGACGTCTGAATTAACACCTAAGACAATGTTTATAAAAGCAGACACATTTGATAATGTGATGAAGCACAGCAAAATATAGAGCTAAGTGCTGTATATTCCAAAGGAGTTTAATAATGCTATAAGATCTCAGATAAAACACAAAAACTCACATAATAATGCTTCTCCATGAAGAGCAAAGATGACAGGCAGGGTAGAGAATATAAGCCACATAATGGGGACAGTTTTAGTTCTATCCAGTAAATCCAAGCTTGGCAATGATTGCTAAAGTTATGATCCAAGATAAGACCCCAAGGAAAGTGATTAAAGCTGTTAGCAGAGTGTGGCCAGTGCAGCAAATGTTACCAATTCAGAGCAGAGATTTTGCTGCTGAACGGATTTTCCTTTCAAGAACCAGATTAGTTATCCCAGATGTGTTAGAAAAAGCATTTTAAAGAGATTGCATGAAGGCCACTAGAAAATGCAAAATCAAAAAGAAAAATAAGATCTCCTTCACACTAATCTAGAGGGAACACTGATACAGAGGAATTTATAAAACCTTTCTTCCAGCCAGACACATCAAGAAAAACAACCCCGTGTGAACAGCACAGGAAAGCTATTACTGTGAAGTAAGCTAAACACGGAGTTGTTTATTTTCACTAGGTACATGCGATCTGTTCTATACTATCTTTCTAATTCTTGAAATGGCTTCCCTAGATGACCTATAAATTTAGAATATGATGGTGCATTTTTAGTCTGGTTTGGCTCTTTGATTTGGTTGGTTTTGGGGATTCATTGTGGGGCTTTGGGTTATTTTGTTTGTTTAGGGTTTGTTTGGGTTTTGGGGGTCTTTTACGCTAGGAGATTTCATACTACAGTTGCTTCCTTAAAGGCACAAGATGAGAAGCATTAACTCTGATGGGTCTTTTTTACTCAAAACACTAATAAATATGAAACCCAGAATTTAGTCAATCCAGCAAATGGCTCTACTTTTGAATTACAGAACCATACTGGTTGGGCTTAATCTGGGTTGAAAGCGACCTCAGAACATCCCCAGCTCAAAGCAGGGTCAGCTATGAAGCTAGACCAGGCTGCTCATGTCCTGGAAAGAATAATATTCACATCTCAAGGAAGATCTGGAAATCCAGGTGGCTGCTGGAGCAACTGACCGTGTTATAAATGGATGATGTAGGTTTAAATCAGCTTTTGCCTTTTGCCCACGCCTCTGGCAGCAGGCAGTAGCTATATTGAGGTGGCCAGCACCCCAAAGATCCACTCTTATTTGCAAGTTCTTTAATAATGGTTGATTTGGTCTATTATAAAATGAATTATTTATTTATAGACACAAAACTATCAGACATAAGACTTAAAACAGACAGCTACTACACAGGGAAAAGATAAAAGAAGGCACACTAGTATTACACACGGAGTTAAAGGTACCATTAAATTTGCAGCTAGCTAAGAAATAGTATAACTTAGGATTCAATGTTTCTTACCATCCAGTTTTTGATGGGGTACACATTGAAGTCCTTTCCCTCAATTTCCGGAAAAGTAGCCTCAAAACTGCATCCAGCTTCGGGGAAAAATCTTCTCACACATTCCAGAGGAGTGTGTAAGAGACTTCTGCCTCTGTGATAGTTGTGTGGGCTTTTACAGACATAAGAACCGTGTGTTTTGGTCAAGAATATTTCTTTCATCTCTTCCCACATTTGCTTTCCAGACTAAGATGCTGATTCTTAGCTGGGTGTCTGAGCCCTTTTGGTGCCAGAGGTGCTGGGCCTGTGACCTGCCCAAGTTATCTCCTGCATATGCCCTGGCTATCTGTGGTAGAGGGAGGGGGTAGACATGTCCCGCCACAGACCGAACATATCTGATCAGTATGATGACTGGTTGACTGTTTCTATTATGTGGCAAAAGAGTATATTAAAAACTACAATTTAAAGTAGCTTACAGCATGTGAATAAGGGCTCACACTCCCTAACTAAAAGGCTGAATACAACATTAATTTCTTTTTTTCTTTTAATGATTGGTAAAAAATATGAGCATGAGAAAGTAGGGTTTTTAGAAGACAGTAGCTCTACCCAAGAGCTATGACTGTTATAAGACAGTATGCTTTGCATGCATAAAAATAAGTACATTTGTTTTATGTAATAAACCCATAGCTACTCATAAAAATAAAACTGTATAGTGCTATGTCTTTACAAAAAAATCAAACATTAAAAAAATACAATTATTATTTTTCCCTTGTCATTTGCATCTGTTCCATGTCCTCACAGTCTAAGGATTTGGGAACCAGTGATAATGTTAGTATAGAATGATTAACGAGGCAGTAGTGTCTAACAGATAACATTGCAGTAGCCTTTTCTTATAACAACACTTCAGTCCTGAGGTCAGTAAGTGTTAATAGTGGATTTGTAGAAGGATAGTAACAGAAGAATTTGATATTGCACTCCTTGTATTAAGAAAATTAAATTGGTCAAATCTATATTGCAGAAAGTAACAAACTACCAAGTTTCCCAGTTTGGAACTGAATTTATTAACTTGTCATCTGATTAACGCATCTAAGGTATTCCACTGGCTAACCTGCTTCCAGAATCTAAGTTATCATCTCTTCATGTTAACATACTGTGTGACACTGGCTTGCCAGCTCCGTCAGAGCTAATCTGCGATGTGTGCATAACATTCATTGCAGTGTTCGAATGTGATCTCAATAAATCTGAGATAAAAGCGACAAGCAGAGGAGAAAAATTTATCCTTCTGGAGCATTAGAATACTGACGTGAGAGGTAATTCAAAGTTTTTATCATGCGTTTATTTCCAAGATGTTTAAACCAATGACTTTGTCTATTTATCAAATCAAAATATGTGGACTTCAGAGCCATGTATGACCATTCTGAATCACTGTAACTTATCTGTATGTCCTTATATGACTTTTGCCATTATGGCAGAGAAATGCCTCTAGAATAATTAGTTAGTTAGTGAATTAAATATTTTCTTTAAAAAATATGTAGCAGAACAGCTAAATTGCAGTCATCATATTTATATGGACAAAGTTCAAATAGTCATCTACATAGTTGAAGATTATTTGCCTTTGTGAAAAGACTTAATTTTAATAAACAAATGTTCCCTTTGCCTGAGGTATTGGAAATTTTGCTGGTCTTCTACCTTATTTCCAGTTCCACAGGAATCCAGCATCTCTGGTTGGCACAATGTAGTACAATTTTCAATTAATTTGCTTTATGGATTAATCTGGTTTTATTTCTTTTAGCAAAAACCATATAAATGGGTTTCTAGCCACATATGTTAATTCGGATTTCTTGACATTTTTCATCAGCTGAGGGCACTGATCCTGGTGTTTTACACAAATTACAACTCAGCTGTATGATGCCTACATGAATTCCGGCAGCTTTAACTGAATATATTTCAAAACTGAAATACAGGGGAAAGGAGGGGGAGGTCTTCAGCCTACCAAACTTTGCTAGACTGTTGTCACAAGTATTTCAAGAACTATGAGAGAGATAAACTTCAATGAGTAATGGTGGGTTGAACAAATTCCTGTATGTCCCTCATGTACATCACTTGCTCTTTTAAGATGTGCATCACTGAAGTTGAAAAACACTTTGAGATCTTCAGATGAAAGGTGCTACAAAATGAAAAGTGATTTTGTTATTAGTTTGTGTATTCCAAGCTCCTCTAGGACAGCTGAAAAATCCATAAACTGGAGTTTGCATTAGGATCTTTGATCATAGGTAAATTCTTTATCTTTGAATTAGTGGATTAAAGAAACAAGAGAAATATAACCTTTTCTGTGCATTTCAGTCTTGTTTACTCCCTAATGCATTATGTATTACATAGTATGTTGTTCGTGATCCTCCAAGTTATTCATAATTAATGAATAATATAATAAAACCCATCACATCTTCAGGTTTGAGATAGTAAAGAGATTTATATACTCAAATGGGTTAAGGCACTGTGTTATGCTCTAATTCTAGGTGCTTGAAAATTGAGACAAGTATAAACAAAAGTTTGTGTTGTTTGAAGAGCACAAACTGGAATTACGTACATGAATTAGACCTCATGCAATACTTGCTCTTACCAAAGCATTAAGACTTACATCTGCTCAGATGATGTCCCAGGAGTTTAATCTGTACTGCAGAACTACACCAGGACTGCTATTTCCATTTTTTTATTGTTATAGTGCCCCTTAGACTCATACTTTAGTTTCTCTCTCTGTAACAGAAATGGGAGAGGTTAAGTGTTTTACTACTTTAGTTGCTCTCTAAAGTATCCTCTGCAGAGTACATTTATTCTCCCTGTCTTGTAAATATTGCATATAAGAGAAACTTGTGTAAAAAAGGAAGACATGAGCTTTTTAGAGATATGCTCAGGTTATAATAACAGTAAAATAACAACAGAACACAGAAAAGACCCCTCATATGGAAAAAAAGCTTTCAAATAAACCTTTATGTTGAAGATTTTGCTACCATTTTGAGGTTTCTTTGTTTTGATTCTTTTGATTTTTTTCATACTGTTCTCTAAATTGGAGCTTTAGCTGCTCTTACAATCAGATTTAAATTGTTCTTGCCATCTCACTTTAATATTTTTTGTTTAGTAATTTAAATGTCATTCCTCAGAAACAAATATCCAGACTAAAAGGAAACTATTGCATAGTTGAATGGTGTTTAAAGGCTTGGAGATAAACAAAGTCTATTGTAATTATGCCAGGGGCATAATTTTGACTGTTCTGCTCTTCCTTCTATAATTAGTCTTGAAAGCAAATACTGTTACATTCAGCTGCAAAATGAAGTGGAAGAGCTGAGTTTATTAGAGATTAATAAAGTCTCCATGAACATTCCTAAAAAGCTACTGAACCCTTAAGTATAGATTATAGGTCAGAACACATTGCCAGTACTTTCTCAGAGGGCAAGAAATTGAGTCCACTATATCTATTAACTAAAATGAGAGTGAATGGAAGGCTGTCGAATGCTAATGGAAGAGTTTTAAAAATTACACTACAGAAAAAAATGTGTAGTATTTTTATTACAACATTTAAATGTATTTTTAACAGTCTTATAACTGTGATGCTTTATGAAAAAATCCACAGCTCTCATTACTGAAATTCATTGCAGCAATATGTGCATGTTTAAGTAGTATTGCTCATTTATAAAGACATTTAAATGTAATTTTCTGAAAAATTCTAAACTTTATTACCAAACTATATTACCAAACTATATAAACCCCCTACATTTGAAATGGTGTCTTTTTTCCATCCAAGGAACTTCTAAAGAGAACAGTCAGTTAGCAAAGATTTCACTTTTCTCTTCATAAATGGTACACAGAATACAGAAAGTGATGAAGCTATTGTGTAAGCTTTTCAGAATATACATTACTGCAAGTCCTCGTCACTGCATTGTAAAGAGCAGTATCAAAGGAAAACGGATACCTAGGTGGAGAGAAGAGAAAATACAATGTTTCCTTCTTCATGAATGCTGGAAAACACACATTGGTACACCTAAAAACTTTATCTTCATTCATTTAATTATTCTGTTTCCCTTAAAAAATTTCTCCCTGTTGACACAGCTTATTTCCAGGCAATTGCTTGAAAGTTTTCAAAAGCTCACAAGGAGACTGACAAAAAATTACTGTTTTCAAAAAAGCAGTCTTCAACAAAACCATTCTTACCTTGTATTAGACACAGTAAGGGAGGTGGTGGAGTCACCATCTCTGGAGGTGTTTAAGACTGGATGAGTGCCATGGTCTGGCTGACAAGGTGGTGTTAGGTCACAGGCTGGACTTGATGATCTCAAAGGTCTTTACAAACCTGGGTGATTCTGTGATTAAGTGATATATATGTTATAAATCTTACACAAAGCAAACCCCATGGACTTCCCATTCTCTTGCACTGTCATCTAAATTAACTTTGTGTATCAAATGACAATTAACTTGACTTACCAACTCTGAAACTCTTTATGTTGCAAAACAGAGGTCACAGTTGCTCTGTTAAAAAATAAAAAGCCACCAAACTCACAAACAAATAAAAACCCAAAGAAATCATATTAATTAGAATAAATATTGAAAAATTACCAATGGCTTAAAGCATCTCAGACACTCTTCCACATGCATAACTTTGCATTTAACACATGCTTTACAATATGATATGAAATTATATCATATAATTTCTGAGATATTATATTTCTTAGGGAAACTCTAAGTTATAGATACTTTCACCAATATTTCTTATTTCTTTATATACATGTCCACTAGTTCACTTATTACTATCAATCACTTTAGAGTAACTCAGGGACTTTAGTCCGCCTAATCCACAGAAGAGTAGATATCTACATCTCTGGAGAAATACAAGTCATTGCACCCAGATTTTTTTTCTTTTTAAGAGCTTTTTGTGTTTGAAAAAGACTTTTAAGACTGGTAGGAATTTTTGTGTGTGTGTGTATGTTTTGGGCTTCAAGGTTTTCTTAATTTTCTCCTGTGTAAACTGCTATTATAATTACATTTTATCAGGGTAGAACTATATGTGTAGGCATGAAGTTCCAGCAAAAAATTCCAATTTATTAATAAAAAAAGAGAACTTAATCTGGAGATGCTGGACATTTATCTGAGTTATTCTGGGATAAATCCAAGCTTACTTCAGTGTACCAAATTGGTACTAGATTATGGTATATATAACAGCAAATTCAACAAGTGTACGTTATGTATTGACCTCAAAGGTCAGAAAAATGGCACACTTGGATGGAAGTGACTCAGTAGAAGTATTTAAACTGAGATGACTGATCAGGTGATTCACAACAGAGTATACACCATTTTGTTGAGTACCACTTATTCAATGATTATGCAAAATAGTTACTGAATATAACTGAAGACTGGTTGTCATGAGAAATGCATTTGCATTATTTACTATGTATATATGAGCATTATTATGTATATGTGATCTTTAGAATTTGGTGCAAGTAAAATTTTGTGTGTTTCCTGATAGTCATCCTTTCTTCTTTTGGTAAGATTAGAAATAATTGGCCTGTAGATAATTAGCACACACAGAAGACCTTCTTTTCAAAATAAGGTGCATTTATTAGCCAGGCAGTTTCAAATCCAAAATACAACATAACTGAAAAAGGTAGTGTCTAGAGTTCACTGTAGTTGTCAAAATATGTTTATATGTAAGGTCAAAAATATACCCTTAAGTATATTGACCTGTATGAATACACATTCAGAAATTCAGAAGACACATATAATTGAATGTTTTTTAAAGCCTGAAACAAAAGTATGTGTAACCATTGCATAACCTCCACTGAACAAGGTAAAACTACAACAGATGTTGGCTCAGTTGTAATTTGCATTTAGCACTTTATAGCTTGCTAGACTTTTCAGCATCTTCTTACATCTTTCTTATCTGAAATGGTGAAAAAAGTGAAGTAGAATATGTAATGAAGAAAAGTATCTGCAGTGTATACATATATAATATAATATTAGTATAATAAATCCTTCCTGCAGTATAGGATAAATTCCTGAAAGAAAACAGTAAAAAGTGACAGTTGAGTCTAGTCTGTTTTATTCCATTTTAATCTATATCTATAGATGTGTGTGTGTGAATGTGCATGCATATGTATATATAAATTATATGTACATGTAAGTAACAAATTATCAGAAGAACATTAAAATTCTCAGTCAAATAAGTACACTAAGTAGTATTTTTTTTCAATGAGTAGTCCATTTATATCAACAGAGTAACTCACTGGAGTTTGCATTGTATTTTTCTTTGAATAAAGATCAATGTACAGATGCATTTCCACAGGAGCTAAACAGGGGATGAATCAAAATTTCAAGAGGTCCCAGGTGCCTGATCACTTTTCGTTTCCAAAAGTAAATCTCTTTTTACACCACTATGTTTTCTAAAAGGTCTATTTGTATTTTTTTTGTCCAAAACAGAAACTTTCTGGCAAGAAACCATTGTCCTTATCTTCAGTCAGAGATACAGGTAACAATCTAATTTATTTCCTCACATCAAACTGGTATATCACTGAATAAATTGCATAGCTTGTAGACTCACTTGATAAGATAAACAAATGAGAATTTCAAATTTATATTACATTGCAGAATGAATTGTGTGAGGCAAGTTATGTAAAAAAACCCCAACACTAGGAAAGAATAAAAGATTGTTGAAAGGAGGAAACTAACCATTTTTGAAACTTGGATGGAACTATTTAAAAATATAAGAATGGAAAATATATATTCTGTCTATACAAGGATAATACAAATTGAATTCTGAGAAAAAGAAGAGGTCAGACAGAAAGCTACTGGAAATCTGCAAAAAGTGAAATACCTTATTGGATTAATAATAGAAAAAAATATTGGTCCAAAATAACTCTAACTTCAATTTGAAATTAGCAAAGCTTTCCCTAAAAACATTCCTATTTCCATTTCAACATGGAATGGAAAAATTGTTCATAAACAGCTAATCTTTGTGAAAAGATCAGTCCCAAAATGCTGCTGAGGTCAACTTCTCATGACCCTTCTGCCTTATAAACACTGAATGAATAAACTAAATTTCCTAAAGACAACATTATCTCTTTTCAGAGAATGTTCTTGTATTTTCTGTTTTCTCTTTTTCTATTTTTTGTTTGTCCTGAAGTGCCAGTCCTTAATCATCCATGGTTAGATTTAATCTTTTTACTTCTGGTGGTGCTCCTTTTAGTCATTTACTGACATGCTGACACAGACAGAATTCAAAAACATTTCTATGCTGAACTAGTCCTGAGGATTTCACATGGGAGAAATTCACATTTCAGTCAAGGTAGTTTGCAACATGAAAAAAAAGGTAAAATAAAATGGGTCTATGCAAGGAATGCTTTTATGATTGGCTATTTATGAAATAGTGTAAATTGAAACACAGAGAATATGTGTGTAACTGTATAGGTACATGTGTGGGTTTAGATATGTAACATGTATTTTCATCCGCATAGCATAAATTCATAGACGTGCTGTTACACTACTTACATCTAGATTTTCCTGCCTTGCAACGGAGTACTTAATATTGTAAAGTATTTGATTTCCATCTGTGGAAAGCACAGGTTTTTCTTTTACTGTTGATTGTTTAAACCAGTGTTGGTTCTCATTCTAGGAAGTTCCCTAGAATGCTATTTGGGCTACACCCAATTGATTAAAGAACTATATTTTCTTTAGTTATATAAGTATATTGTTCGTTACATAAGTGTATAGCTATAACTGCATATAGACTTTATAGTTTAATTCCTGGAGCCAGTATTTTTTCTTTAAGAAAACTGATTTCTTTCTGGCTAGGTTGAAAGACATTCCGAAACATACAGAACTTCATATTTTAATATAACTTTTATGTTGAAATAAAAAGTTTGAAAATAAATAAACAAATTTCCATTTCAAAGGAAACTGCCAATTTTTGTTCCAAGTACTTTTACAGTTCTGATATTTAAAAATTCAAAACACAGAATGAATTTTTTTCAAGTTAATTGGCTCTTTTATCTAAAACTAAGTTTTTTAGGAAAATGAGAATTTTGTTCTGTTGCATTTATTTTATTGAAGTAGGAGTTATTTAAATTTTGCTGTTTCTGCATGGCAATAATGAAACTATGTAATTTCCTACAGTATGTAAAAAACAAATAAAAAACAAAAAAACAACCTCCAAACTAGTGAAAATCAGTACTTCTTAAATTTGCCAATCTAAAGTGACAGTGGAAGGATGTAGAAATGACAAAAGAAAAAAAAAAATACGTTGAAATTGTCTCTGGAGGTAACCTAGGCCAACTTCTTGTTTAAAGACCCAGTTCCAAAATTACAACATGTTACAATGTTTAATAAGTACTAATTGTCCCTGAGCAGGTGCCCATCCATTTTTAAAAACAGACTGGCGGCAAGAAACATGCAGTAAGCAAAGCTCAAACTTGTAAGTGTGAGTTCATAAAAGCTTAATATAATTCAGCAACCCAAAAGTTCAGCTTTGGAATTCACTTACAAAAATCTTGAGTCAAATGATTGTTTGAACGTGTCATAAAGCATCTGTAGTAAGGACAGGGACTGTCCCTTTGTATTCTGTGTTTATCTTCAATGCCTGAAGAATAAGACTGAACGCTTTACCTCTAACTGAAGAGAATATTAATCTGAAAGGCAAACTATTTTCCAAGCTTTAGAATTTACCCTGAAGTTTTCAAATCAGATTTTGATTAACTTTCTAAAAATCATTTATGAATTGATCAGAGCCTACTAAAACTAAATAGTAATGACATCATGTATCTATATAAATAACAATTTTAATTATCGTATCGCCTCTTTAAAATGAGTTCACATATTATCCAAAAGCAGTCCTTGAAGATTTGTCTTCCCATCTGTTTTTAGGAAACTAATTTCTTTTTTGTTGTCTCATCAAAATATGGAAAGTATAAGTTGAATTCTGTGTAGAAGATGAGGTTTACTGGCAGCAAGGAATCAGTAGATGAAATCATAAGAGGGATCTTTCACATATTGAAAATGAAGCCACGTATTTGATACGTCTTTACTGCATTTGGTGGTCACAAAACAATCTCGAAAAGGAAGTATGGAGTGGATTTAAACTAGTTCATCACAGATAAAAACACCTTTCTGTGAAGCAGATCATTTTGATTTACAACCTCTAGAAAGTGCAATTTTGCCCAACCGAAGGATGTCACAGGAAACAGAAGCGTGTGTGTTTCTACAAACCCTGAAACTGGATAATCTTAAAGGTCTCTTCCAATATTGATGATTCTGTGAAACTCATGGTAAATAAAATTGCTATTGTAATTGAACAGCAGGAGAGTATCAACATGTTAATAATGATTTTATTGGTACAAAATTTATTTGGACACATATTTGGCATTCAGATAACAATCATACAGTTCATTATAATTATAATAAAGTAACATTTCATACTTTTTTTTGCACACAAAACTGTCCATGAGCAACAAATAAATACTGATGTCAAAAATAATCTATACTATTATACTTTTTAATTATATTATCCTAAGGTGATATTGTTTAAATATATTACTGTGGTTCCTCCAGAAACAAAGAAAAGCAGAGCGGATTTTGATCCAATTGCCATCAAAATCAATAGAAAAATTGTCATGAACTTTTCAGACACTGGATACAGCTACAAAACCTCAAGGACAGAGTGACACCATGCAGTGAAATAAATTTTACATCTTATTTCCAAGCAGGACATATGTACAAGGAAAAATAACAGTCTGTTTTAAAATCCACTCCATCAGCGTATACAGAACACGTATTTACATTGAAGACAGTCTCTTCTGCCCCAGTCTAACTGCAACCAGCACTCTGGATAGAGTGGAAAAGGATGCTCACTCTAACCAGTCAACATGTGGAATCCTGGCTGGCAAACTGGTTTCCATAAAGAACACACCTCAGGTTCATCTTCTCCATGGTGTTGAATTTCTGTGGACTTTCTTCCCTACTCCTGCTCCTATCCTTTTTATTGTTTTCTCACCTAGGTGGTCATGGTTGGCAAAGGAAATCAATGGCCTTACTGGTCAAAACATCCCAGGCCAATCCCTTTGACTTTCTCCACGTCTAAAGTCAAGCAGCTGATATTTCCAGGTTTCTAATAGCTTCTGGCTCTGCTCTCTATTCTCACCATCCCCAAAAATGTTGCTAAGATGTAGAACTGTAACAAGTCCTTCTCTTATTTCCTCCCCGTGCATATCCAGATGAAACTCAGATCTCCTCATTATGCCTCCCCATAACAATTTTCTATGCTTGCTTTGTCGTTTCCCAGTCCGTACCAAACCCATCTAACAAGTTAGATGTAGGCAGGTGTAGTTATAGGCTCAGTAATCTGAGTGCTGCCTTCATTGGGTATCACCCTGTGACATCAGTTCAGTACAGGATGTCAAAGCCAATTGTAACTAACCTGGCAGACACAACAGAATTTATCCAGGTGGTAAGAATAGAAAAACTGGACTGACAGTTTTTGTTGGCCATTAATAAGGTTTGTTCTAGCTAAAATGTACTACTTCGCCCTTGAAATATCTGAAGAATCTGCTAGTTACCTCCTCTTCCCAGCCAGAGTTTGCAGCATGACCTCTAATACCTTTAAGCCAGCCAGTGCTCTGCTGACCTGGTAGTTATTTGATACACAGAAGCTCGCAAGAATTATAGTAGGAGGGAATTATTAAACTCACCAAATTATAAAGTTCACAGTGATTTTAACACAAGCATTGATTTACCTTTTGAATGCAGACAGGCTAAGTTGCAAAATGAAATTCTGGTGTTAAAAAAACCGCAGTGATTTAACTGAAAGGATCACTTATACGATATTCTTAACCCATAACAGGTATACCCTCCTCCAGGATTTTCATGATCATAAGTACCTCCTGGCACCTACTTTGTCACACTGTTAACACCACAGACTCAGAGATCTATTAATACAATTTCCATTCTTCTAACAAGTATCAAATGAAAACAATTTACTTTTACACAACCCCTTCTAATTTTGATAGGGGATGAAAATTAAAAATAAAAATCTAAGATGCTTCTAATTAAAACATCTTTTTCATTAAGAGTATAATGCTCTGATATAACATAACAATGATATAGGCACCTGGTTCATTTATTTACTTATTCTTCGGTGGTAAATATCCACTGTTTGGTCTATGCTTGATTGGAAGTTGGACAGATAACCACTTCAGCACTTCTGGGTGAATGGAAGTTACTGGATGATCTGTCTTATGCATTTCTTGCAATAATGCTGCCTTTGGGCAAACATGGAGATGCACCATACTCATTAAATAAGAAAATCTAATAAATATGCACCTGCACTGCTGCATACAAGGTTTCAGCCAAATTAGTTACTATTCCCGGCCATTAATTAAATAGCAGAATTTCTATATTGGGAACAAAAAAAACTGTGCCAGAGCATCTGTTCACTTTTCTTGAAATGCACAGTTTGTATTTTCTAATACAGATTCTAGTACAATAATGAGAGAAATTGATTGTACTCAGAAAACAGAATTGTGCATCAAGGAAACCTGCCATGTTGGACTAGGTCTTTGGCCACATTGGAATAGCTAATAAAAGTTTTAAAAATAATACACAGTATAAGAATTTGTGTGATGCTTGCTTTAAAGACAGGAAAATATAGGGGACAGAGGTGGCTCTTAAGTAAGAGAAGAGAAAGGACTGTAAAAACTAAATGCTGTTTAAATGGCTGCTTTTCAAGCAGCAATCTTCCAGTTCTGAAAACTGAAATTGACAAAGGAGTTGATGCATATTTTAAAATCACATAATCATAGAATATCTTGAGCTGGAAGAGACTGAAAGGATCACCAAAGTCCAACTCCTGGCCCATCACAACACCATCCTCAAGAGTCACACCATATGCCTGAGTGCATTGTCCAAACTCTTCTGGAGCTCTGTCAGGCTTGGTGCTGTGATCACTTCCCTGGAAAGCCCATTTCAGTGCTCAACCACCCTCTGGGCGAAGAACCTTTTCCTCATATTCAACCTAAACCTCCCCTGACACAGCTTCATGCCATTATGTGTTGGTTTGAAAACAAACCAGTGGGAGATCACAAGTCAGGATTTAAATTAATGGGATAATAAAATTAGAAACAAGTGAAATAATAGAAGGAAAAGCACTGACAAAGTCAGATACAACCTGACACCCTGTTAGGGTGGTGGTAGCAGTTGAAATGAAGTAGCTCAGTTGGAGCAATGATCCTATGGAAGGTCTCCAGATGAAAGTCCAGTGGTAGCTTTGTCCTCTGGTAACCCAGTAGACAGGGCTCCCTTGGGCAGTACTGAGGGCAGGTTATATCCAGGTGGGAGCGCTTGGCTCCTCCCTCCTGAGTGGAGCATCTCACAATAGGATAAGTCCATGAGTCATGTGGGGGTTTCTTGATGGCCCATTGTCTGTTATCAGGGGTGGGTCATTAGCAGGCGATAACAGCTAATGGCCCACAGCTGGTGGTAATAGAATACTTAAATACATCTATATTGTAACCTAGGACACATTACTTTGGGTCCTATTGCTGTTCACCACAGAGAAGAATGTAATTGCACCAAGATTTCTGAGTTCTTTGTGCTCTGTTCAGAGCATGCAGTAGAGGAGGATGAAAGGTCAGCAGATGTTTTTATTACACTGATTTTCTGTTCTGAGGAACAAAATACATTACTATCAATGAGGGACCTGGTAATTTAATACTTATTTTCTTCAGCATTATGTCATGTATACTCACAGTTAAACTCTGCACCTTTTCAAGCTACATTTCCTGTGTACCTTTCCATCAAGTCATGAAAAAAATTTAAAAATCTGATTTAAATTTAATTCTCAGGATATGTTGTCTTGGAGTGACTTTATGATGTGTATCCCCTATCGTCTGCTCTATGTCCAGACATGAATCCTGTGGCTTTCTGTGCCTTTAAAACTGAGTGCAAGAGAAAGAAAGAAAAAAAAAAAGCTAGGTGAACTTTCCAAATTCCTTTTGTGTTCAAGGACACAGAGACAGCTGCTGCTGCTGGAGAGCAGAGGAAAGCACCTTCCTGCTTTTTTTCCCAGCTCTTGGCTCATTTTCTCAGGAGAGAGATGGAGAGTTAAACTCTGCTTCCCTGGGACTTTTGTTTCTTCTTCTTCTCATCTGGACTGTTCAACAACATCAGAACCTCACTGGGAGGCCTTTCCACCGAGGGCCAGAGCGGCCCACGCCGAACCCCAGCTCCAAAGAGGAGAGAGAGAGACCACACCCACAGAAAGGACTCTCAAATCTACCCAGGTTCTCTCCACAGCAAGAGGTTTTATTATTTAGCAGTATTCTCCTCCCATGCCTGCTGTGCACTGTGTTTGTTAAATAAATAGGTTTTTGTCAGTTTCACTTTCCTCTGAGGAATTTCTTCTGGAACCTGGTGGGGGAGGGATGGCTGTAACCTGCCTTCTTTGGAGGAGATGTTCCTTTCAGAGCATTTCCCTTAATTTGTCTCAAAGCAGGACATACGTATTTTTCTTAAATGCAAATTCTTGTTCTGTGCTTTCTGAAATGTCCTCCTATGGTTCAGTTCAACCCTTGGGGTTAGTCTGCTATTCAGAAATAGTTGGAACATTCCATATAGCAACTGTTCTCAAACACAGAATAATCCTAGCATTTATTAGCAGAATTCCAGAATCTAGGAGTATTTAGTTTGTGTTAAATTATGTGAAGCAGTAGAGAGTTTATAACAAGAAAATTTAGCTGTTCAGGATGAAGGAATTCTTCTACCCATTCATTATTCCTTAAATTGACTGTTTGGTTTTCTAATTGAATGAGTCTTTGTAATTACTAAGAACTCATAGATGATAAGCCTTCTTGGCTTCCAATGAAGTCAGTTACTTGATCCCGAAATCCTGTCTGTAACAGCAAATCATGTGTAAATTAATCAAATATCTGCACTGGTTTCAATGGATTTTCTATCACTGCAGAGGGAAGTAAACACAGTTATATCATGACTACTGTTCTAAGACAAATTATTAAAAAATATTCTCTTGATATTTTGAATATTCTTTAATATTCTCTTGAATATATTCTGGTCAAAACCTACCAAAATATAAAACACAAGCTTTATATTCTATGAAAAGAAGAATGTCACAGTGGAATTCTAGCCAGGTACCACAATAGACACAGAAATGAACACACAGAAAATGAAACAGGAAATTAAAATTAATGAGGTAACACTTTTCACTTGTTACAATGCATTTTTAATTTTTATTTTAAAAGGGAGTATAAGGTAAAATCCTTCCAGGTTTATGTAACAGTAGGACATTGAAACTTGCCCTTGGCTTCATTAAGTCCAGCCTAGAGATGTGTGCATACATGTGGGCACACACACACACAAATATACACACTGTACACTACTTGTTTAAATGAAATTTCCCCGGAGGCTTTTCTCTGTAAGAGAAATCTTTTGCCTTAGGACATTACCAGTCTGTCATTTCCAGTCATAATGAGCTATTTTACTTTGTATCCAGTTCTTGAAGTTTTTTATGAGAATCTTTGCTCTTCCATATGGATAAGTATTTTATGATTTTCATTCTTCATTGATTTAAAGGTCATTATCAATTCTAGTTATTTTGCCCATAGCTCTTTTTTGTTTTCATGCAACATTCCAGTCCTTCACTGACCTTTGAAATTCTTATGAAAGTTACGGTAATTTTTTTATCTGAACTCGTAGGCTTTGAAGCATAACTGTCTTCCATCATATACTCGTAACTTAGCCTGTAGGAACTGTGAATCATATTCCTGTTTAAAACAAGTTTAATGCAGAAAGCAATTATTAAAAAAATGTGAACTAACTTAAACTTAGTTTGAGGCATTAACCTTCCCATTCATTCAGCCACTTTGACTGGATAAGTGCTGCCTTAATTTTTTGTTGCTTGTCAGTAGAAAAGTATCCCATCAATATGCAATAACTTGAAGAAAAGAAAGGATATGCTGTGCTGGTGGGCAGAAACAATACAGATTGCTGTCTCTGAATACAAATTATTGAGCAGTTTCTATGTTATGCTGTCCATTAACTTCAATGAGAACATTTTGTAATGCCAAATATATAACAATATTTGCTTCAGCATTCTCTGTGTGTGACTTTGCTTCATATTGAGTTGGGTTTTTTGTTTGTTTCTTTGGGGGTTTTTTTGGGTTTTTTTTTGGTTTTTTTTAGTACGTCTATATAGGGATTAATATTGCTGTGTCTGGGAATTTCTAAGCACAGATACTACATGTGTTAAAACGGTGTTAATTTAAAATTCCATTGGCAGGTCAACATTTAGCTGCTGTGAGATAGGAGCAAGGGTGTAATCCAGAGCAATGAACAACCACCTTTTGTTTACATATCAGAAGGAAAGTCAAAGCCAGCATCTAAGTAAGTTAATTGTCTGAATACCTCAGACATTTAAAAAAATCCCCCAAACACAAGACTTGCAACAAACACAGCTTACTTTTCCTCTTTCACCTCCTAAATCAGAGTTCACAAGATTTTGATACGTCACAAAGCAGATTCTGTCCTCTTTTACTTGCTAAAAATTTGAAGTAAGTATATTGGTTTGAATTGGGGAGCGAGCTTACTGAGATTTTTAATCATGGAATGTATAGTGATTTGGGGTTCTCTTTCATCTCCTTTCTCTCTCTCTAATGTTGAATGCAAAGCTCTTTTGGGAAATCCAGCTGATCTACAGAAGATTATTTCAAGTAACAACAAAAATACCATATGTCACTTGCTGCTGTGCTGACAAAAGCAAATTCTAGTCAGAAAGGCAAGGAGCTTAAACAAAGGAAAGGCCAGCTACATGATCAAAAGGTTAGTGCAGTTAAATTAATTTTAGTCCCTTCTAATACAGTGCAATATAGTACAAATCCAGTTTTCACATCCAGCAAATGGGTATATACCTCCTGCTACCACAATCCTGGAAAAAAAGATGTTTTTCCTATAGTAATTGCATCTATTTCTGCAGAACTATAGAGAAAAAGCACTAGAAAAAAATAAATAAAATGCCTTCTTTGGTCCAGAAGGATTTCCAGCTCGGCAAATATTACATGATCCCCATTAATATAATCCCCTTTTACTCTCACCTCTTTAAGTAGAGCTTTTGAGCGGCTATCACAGGGGAACTGGGAAACTGGCAAACATAAGATGAATCAGGTCACAGTCATGCTTTTATAATGGTGCTGACAATGTTTTTGACCTTCATGTATTGGCAGGTAGTTTATTTTCACCACCACTCAGAGCTTTAGTTGTCAAAAATAGTCAGTTACATCTCAGTTCATTGTGCATTTTTAGAACAGAGGTAACCCATTTCAATGGGTTACCAATGGAAGAAAAAGGATACTCATAACTGAATTTATAAATAATGCTTTGGAAAAAATAGTCCTCATATATTCTTATGACTTACAAAATCACAACTAAATAGTTAGCCACCAGTCTAAAGAGAAATCAAAATCTTTATAAAGACATCACCTGCAAGCAGATCAATTAATCTCTTATTTATTACAAATATTATAGTAATATTATAATTCAAGATATTAGAAGAATAAAATGCTTTTTATCCTTTGATTTTTCAGCTTGCCAACAGTGACTTTTCTTGTGAAATCACCTATATTTTTTATATTTTCCAGATTTATCTAGAAAAAACAAAATCCAGAAATAACTTGTTTTCCGGTTATTACTCATACTGGTCACATGAAACAAACAAACAATTGATTAAAAACACAGAATGCAATTCTAATTTAAAATTTTCACAGCAGTGGAGAAATTATATTTTTCCCATTGCTCTATAAACTGTATTTCTTATTTTAATTTTGCCAAAAAATATGGGTGTTTGTTATGTTGTTTTTTTTAATGGGCACAGGAAGGTGCATTTAAAACAGAAAAAGATTCTTATTTTTAGCGAATTTGTGTGAATCATCAGGGAATGAGGAGGAGTAAAGTCTCTCCTTTTGTGTTTCATCATTAACAAGTATGAGACTGAGAGCGCAAAAAAGTTTCTAACTTTGATAGCTAAACGCTGAGTGTTGGGGCAAGGAACAGAGTGTGTGTTTAAGAACTCTCTCACCCTAACTTGTGATTCATTCTCTATGCTGTTTGCCCCCAGTAGGCAGCTGAACGTGTGCTGCTTTTGGCTAGGGTGGATTTAATTTGCTTCATAACAGGCATTTTGCTGCTGTTTTTCAAACTTGTGACTGAACCAGTGGTTTAGTTACTGCTGAGTAGTGCTTGTACAATATTTCACTCTCCTCCCCTTCGAAGTGGGGAAGAAGTTGGGAGGGGACACAGCCAGGACATCTGACTCCAACTGACCAAAGGGACATTCCTCGCCCTATGGTGTCATGTTCAGCAATAAAACTGAGGGAAAGTTTTTCTAGAGAAGTTACTGCTCATGGGTTGTGTGGGCATAATGTGTGGACATTGATCTGCTGGTGGGACATGGCGAGAGATCACCTTGGGGTTTTGTTTTCTTTTGTTTTGGTGGGTTTCTTACTTATTAACTTGCCTTTGTCCATAAGTTTTTCTTGCTTTTGCCCTTCTGACTCAACTCCCCCACCCTGCTGAAAGAGAGTACATGACTGTCTGTGTGGGAGCTTTCCCACTGGCTAGAGTTGGCCCACCACTGTATAAAAACAATTAATCCTCCTCTAGGAAGGTCCAAAAAAGGCTTAAGTCTATGCAGTAACATCAGCACGGTCTTCATATCTCTTTAGACTTTTACAGACAAGGCAGTGTTATGAGGCTTTTTTCAGATATCAAAATAACTTTTATTTTCACTTTGAAAGAATATGGTCACCCAAGCCATCATTTTACTTACCACTGCCTACAGAAAAGACAGACTCAGAAAAGAGGTGTAATAAATAAGCCCTGGGAAAGTCAAACAGATTGTGCTAGATCAGCCACATCAATATCAAAGCTACTACCAGCAGAGTAATTTTCACCCTGAGAAAAGAAAGTTGTGATATAATATACATATTAGAGGGAAGTTAAAGGTAAATGCTAACTTGAAGTGGCTAAACAATAGATTTAGCACCCTTTCAGAGATCCTTACAGGGTCTGGTATAAATGACAGAAAAACTCCAGAAAACCTTAAGTTGGAGTATCAAATATAAACTAGGTAATTTAAAAATGTTTCTAAAATGGCTTGAGACACTTTCTTTTTGACACCCAAACCCCTTCCTAAGTGCTGCTCATTGCATCTAAATTCCAATGTTTCCATTTCACCAAAAAGATCAAAGTAATAAAGGCTTTCGGCCTGGATTTCTATGTGTCTTTTTCCACGTAAGATTGCAGGAGAGAAGTATGAGCTGGGAGCGTGCTAGGCTCATTACATTCAACGTGCAACGTATTTCACCTTAGAGGACTAGGGGAAACCAAGGAGCACAGTGTCCTTCTTGAGGTTACACTCCACATGTATCTCCTCCAGCGAGACAATGCCCTGCCTCTTCCACCGGAGCTTCCAGAAGAACTATGAGTCAATGCACAGCTTGAAAACATATATATGGTCACAACTAACATTTCCGCAGTCTCAGACAGCTTCTGTTGCATACCTAATTACACAAACACTTTATTATGTATTAACGAGCAATAAAATACTTTACATACATTCAGCAGGTTCTATTTTAAAGAAAATTTGAGAAGATAAATACTTAACTTAAGTATTATTTACCATACCAAGGAAAGAGCATTGTGGTTATATACGTTGCTACAGGACCAGGAAAAATAGGTTTTCATTGTAATTTGCATAAGTATGTAGTCACTGCCTCAAGAAAACCTTAAAAAGAACACATAAAGTATTCATATTTTTACTTAAAATAACATTAAAAATGAATGCATTCTCATTACTTTGGCTCATTAATATTTTCAATTTATTCATACTGTATTCTCTGTCTTATTTTTAGCTTACATTTTATTATTTAATAATACCATACCAAGCCTGAAGTTTCCTTTTTACCAATCTAAAACTCAGTTCAGTTGATGAGTAGATGGGTTTGGAAATACCTTTAATCAAACATGCCATGTTCTCCAGGCAGAAGGATACATTAAAATCTATAAATTCTTAAAATACTGAAATTTAATGTGTAATGGGCTTAGATATACTTCAACAAAGTTTAACAAATTTTGCTTTTTGTCAGACCTTCCCCAGTGTACTACAGCTCTGCAGTTTGTTTAAATCAGCTGGTGAATGATGTGACTCATTCCCTGGAGTCATGACATTTTATGCCAGTTAGGTAAAAAAATCTAAAAGTAAAGAGTATCTGTAATCATCTCTGGCATTTAGCTGACCTGAAATGTATGAAGTAAGCAAATAGGAAAACTCTGAGATTAGGGCCTGACCCTAAGGTTTCCTTAAAAAAGGAAATTGTCCCATATTCCCCAGCAGAAGAGCAAAAATAAAATCTTACTTGGGCAAATCCAGTAGAGATTTCCTTAATTTTCTTCCTTAGATTTTAGTCTTAGAAATGTTTTCTCAAATTCTTTTGTAAATTAAGAGCTAAATACAGAGGCAGTTACAGTCAGTTCACTTGTAGAATGATATCTGACTTAAGCCAAGAATTATTTAATTTTTGTTGAAAATACTCAATTTAAAATCTCGAAAAGGAAAAAGAAAAGGAAAATATAACTAAAGCTATTTATAAACTATTTGGCCAAAATTATACCAAACATGTTTCTCTTTAATTGCCTGCTAACTGGGGTTTCCGATTTACTTTAGAATGGAAAATTACTTTATTCAAAGCCAATATAAATAATTCTATTTCATGTAATTGATTAAACTTGTACTAACTTGTGCTGAAACCTTTCATCTGCCATCAAACTTCTATCCAAGGTTCTCTAAAAACAGTGAATTTCTATAGAAGTTCACTGACTTTTTCTCTGATTTTAAGATGAATCTGAATGCCATTCAGGAGAGTCTGGTGCTTTGCAAATTCAGGATCATACAGAATTTTATGATATAAAACCAGACTTGTCTAAGGTAGTTTAGACTAAGATACACTCTAAAAATAGAATTTCAAGCAAATACACCTTTTTAATGTATGTTATTACATATAGAAAGTTATGCAAGGGAATTCTGACATATGCTGAGATTTAAACCAAAGAAGAATGTTTAGTGTACCTTTAGAGATTCCTTATTATCTAGCTCAGTCTCAGTGAAAAACGTGAGCACTGGAACACTTAAATCATTGTGGCATCACAAATAGTCACTGAGAAACTATTTTGGACCTGATAGCTGAATTTTCTTGGCTTGAGTTGCTCGCTTGAGGATAGTTAGAACACCTTCCTGTGTGGGACTGAAAGAGTCTCAGGCCTGTTCCCTTTGTCACAGAATATATGTGTTTTACATATATATATATATGTTATACATATATTCACATTCTTATAACTGTCTATATTAATATCCTGCATGTGGTAATCTATATTTAAAGTATATTTTAAAAGAACATCACTATCAAAGTATTGCTATTATTTCATATCTTTTAAAATGCATTGCTACTACTACTGTTTTAGTCTCCAGGATTAATTAAATTTTCACTGCACAGTGGTTCTCCTCCAACAGTAAAATCATATCCCCCTTTTGCTAGATATATGCTAGCTCTTACTAGTTCTTATGTCATGCCAGCTATTTCTTCCTCCTTTGATTTCATATTTTTTCACCTGCAGCACTGATTTTTCATAGGTATGGTCTGGATTTTTTGGCTTCATTTGATTTATTCTCACTGATTAATTTCCAGCTGTTTCCATATTTCATGTGTCATTGGTATCTTTGATAGCTGCCTTCAGAGCTTACATTTTTTACACTTTTCCTTACTGACGCGTCTCTCCTAAATATGGGTATGGGCTTTTTTCCCTTCCTTTTGCAAAAATTCATACTATTTAATCCCAGATTTAGAAAGCATTCAAAATTACCTTAGAAACTTAGTTTAAACATTAAAAAGTATAAGAATTTTATTTAGTTTCTACCAAATCTCAATAACAATTTTAATTTTTTGAGAATATCCAGCCAAGTTTATCTATAAAGAATTTTTATTTAATAACTTTAAAATATCATAAAGAGGGTTTTTCATATACCTTTCATGCAAATTCTATAGTTCTGAGTTTTATATAATTTCCCCTTAAATTCACATTGTATAAATGTGGAAGTTAATGCTACAGTGAAATGCACTGTGGTATTTTTCTAAGAAAGATAATTTAAAATTTGAATTACTGTTTAATATTTTATATCAGCACATTACTCTATGAAAATCAAAATTAATTCATTGCTATCAAAGAAATTTTCATGATATTTTCCAAGAATTTAGCTCTAAATTTCTATCCTTCCTTAGCTGTTCTGTTTTAGGAACTGGGCTGCAATCTTCAACCATTATAAGTCCAAATAGACTCCATAAAAAAAACCCAAAAGAAAACATCACCGAATCAGTAAGAAAAACTGGCATTAATTTTAAAATATTACTGCTTATATGTGCTCTGAAACGGTCAGGTTTCACTGCTTGAAATCCTAATACCTGCTGGAATTATAACATGTCATATATGTTACTTTTCTATGTGCTTACCCTTTGTAGTGAGCAAAAAGAATACTAAATTTTCTTTATGTGCTATACATTCTTGTCTAATGATAAACATTCCTATGGAGGGATGTGAAGGAGAAAGTGCTCTGAAAAACTGAAGGCAGAGACAAAAATTATGAAGCTGTGAACAAAACAGAGGGGAAATAAGAGTCATAATAGTGGTTTCATAATCTGAACAAAACACAAGCTTCAAAACCCCACCTATAATTATATATAGAGAGAGGAAAAAAAAAATGTTAAAAACATTACCACTGTCAGAAAATCTCTACAAACACATGACCCTTTAAATATTTCAATTGTTTTTCAACTGCCTTCTTATTTCAAATAAAATTGCAATAGCCTAAAAAGTCCCCACACACCAACTGAACCAAATATTTAAGTTGACTTTTCACAAAATTTCCAAACAGGAACAATTTCTTGCTTTCCCTGGGAGGTACAGTTCTATGTCTTCCATCTGCATAGAGTGCACCAGCTATGGTGATCAGCTGATCCCATTTCCCGTTTCTTTAGGCCATAAACCAGCAGTAAGCAAGTTTAATTGTTTTAGGAAGAGTAATTGTTTTATTTTTGAATTATTTAGCTGGATCATTTTTTACTGCAGGGTCAGATAAGCAAAACCATCTGATTCGGAAAGGGAATAGAACAAGAGAGAAAAGGGGGTTTGAGGTAAGTTTTGAGCCATTGTGTCAGCTTAGCTACCTCAAAGATTCTTGTATTTCCCGTTTCACTGCTCCATGAAAGTAACAACAGTTTTAAATCAAGTGAGGATGCAAAAGTGAATGTATGTCGACCACTGGGTTACAACAAGCAATGCTTTTCAGTCTGCAGCCTCCCCAGTTACCAGGTCACTGTGTCAAACATAAAGTGGCACTGCCTTTAACCCTGCTGTCACCTGCACTGGGTCTTTGAGGGAAGGCTATCAGGGGGGTTGTACCTGCCACTTGAACAATGATAATCATGCTGGTTAGAGCACTTAAGTGAATTCTTGTGTATGATAAGCAATAAAGAGGATCCTCTAAGAAGAATATGCTAGAAGTATATTGGTAGAAAAATACAAGTGTAATAGATCTAAAGAAAGAGAAGGTAAAAGGTAAATTTTACGTAGGTTAAATCTAAGGTTTTGATTGTGTCTCTCCATTTCGAAATTGTAAAGAGGGAGAAAAGCCCCTCCCAAACACAGAAGTAGGAGAATGTTGAGGCAATTTCAGCAATATTCTGCAACTGCTCAGTCCTGGAATACAGGCTGAAAAAAGCAATCAATGGGAGTTTGGAATGAATTTACATCTTTGCAGAATATCTGAATGAACAAGAGCCATTAGATTCTGGAAACAGGATCAGTTGAACAAGGCTTGTGGAACTGTGATTATACAGGTTTTTCTTGAAGACAACAGAGCTTAAGTGTCATTTGCACCAGATTTTCAGTCTGACCTATATATCCCCTTTGTTCCTGCATCATCACAGCTATTCAAGAAGCTGTTAAGTAAACAGAATCAAAAAATTCATAAGGCTGGAAAAATATATCCCTCAGTTTCTGGTTCTGAGTCACTTTTCAACTAATTTTTTTGTGCCAGTACAACAAAACATGTATTATATAATACAGTGAAAAGATGAATTTTTAAATGTATTACTCTCAATCTCCTCTAAACAAGACTTCACTGGACTGCAGTCTTGGTTTGGTTCTTCCTTCATTATCCCAAGTCCTGACAAATACACTACCACTAACAAGTTTCTTTTTTTTTCTTTAGAATTGGCTTGCATTTTTAGGGGATTTTTTCATCAATAGTGAAATATTTCATTTATCTTTAGCTCTCTGAAGTTCATATATGTATATTCTAAGAGCAGCAACTGTCTGTCATCCAAATAAAAATTTAAGGTGCTTGTGAATTCTTAAACTCTTTATCTTAAAATTCACCCAGCCTCAAATACACTAATTCTCTACTTGCATAGAAGTTTTATATACCAATCTCCCAGCAACTAAATGACCCTTCATTATGTTTTATTATTTTTCTCTAGTTAACTAGTGTCAGAATTGATGTCACACAAAAGTAAACTAACCTGAGAAGTTATGTATATCTGTTAAGATATCTGAAGTTCTTAGTTCACTCAGATTAAGTCTTTGGCTGGTTTATGTAATACAGGGTTATTATAGCTAGCAAATATCTCTTAGCTGGCATACTTGGTTCAGTTTTACAGTAGTTCTTAAATCTATCCAAAATAATGGTATGCACACAAATAATTATTTTTTTTATATAATAAGAAAATGGAGATACTCTGTGGCTTAAATATTTGGTGAGACAATACTTTTAATTTTGGCAAGTTAAAATCTAGTCTCCGTTTAGCTTCTAATACCTAAAATGAATAGCTGACAAGGCTCAAAGCATGTGAAATGGTACTCAAGAAACAGGGTCCTAGCCTCAAAACATTTTTTTAATTTATTAATGTGAGTTTAAGAGCTTTCTTATTATACTTAGAAGCTTATAAGTGAACCTTTACCTAGATAAAACCTGAGAGGAGGATAAATGTTGTTTCAATTTCACTCAAGTAACAGGCAAGAGAGGCTCAGAAAAAAGTCAGTTGAAAAAGTTCATATTAGAAATGTTTGAGAAATAAGGGGATGAGTGTAAGTCTGTTCACTTTTACTCTTGCACCCTGGACAATGGATCCTGTGCCCTGGACCTCTTACTATTTTTTAACTTTAAATTATTTTCAAAGGACTGTTCCTGTCACAGGAGGTCTCCAGTCCAACCACCTGCCCACAGCAGGGTCACTTCTGAGGTCAGACACCCAGTTGCCGAGGACTTTGTCCAGGTGGGTCTTAAAAACCTTCAGGGATGGAGATTGCACAGCATCTCTGGGCAGACAGCTAAGCTATTCTCAGAGATAAACTGTTCCTTAGATCCAGCCTGAACATCTTTTTTCTCAAATTATGCTCATTGTCTTTTCAGCTCACCTAGGTCCCTCTGCATAGCAGCCCTGCCTTTTAAGTGTATTGACATACCCTCTGAGCCCTTTAATAATTATCTGTATTATAGGTATACATCATCTCAGACAGAAGTTGCATTTAGGTTTCCTGCATGCATATATTTCAGATGTTTCACACAATACAAGCAAAAATCTTTCTCTAATCTGTAAAATATTCAAACCTCTATTAGTACCATCACCACTGTTCCCTTGAATGACACTTTCCTTCCAAATGTCTTACAATTTAATTCATTTTTTCTTCATCTTAATATTCCTTCAGCAGGCTGAAAATCAGGAATTTGGAAGACCTATGCAGGAGCCCAGTATTAAAAGAACTTTTTGTGTGTCTGAAGTAACCAACTCTCTTCCAGATCTTTTGGGCTACTTTTTAAGGTTTGCAAAACTCTAATTAGGACATGACTTCAAATTTCACCTCAATTATTGTTTGCCAACATTGCTTTCTGTGTGGTATATTTGCACAAATTATAAAGCCTTAGTTCAACAAAAGTCTTTTGTTCCCCCCCAAATAAGGAAGGGTCATGGTTGCAATTTTTCATCCATGCTTTAAACTCAAAGGTTAAAATACAATGTTTAAATGGTGACAGAAAAGTCTCAATGAAGAAATTGGGGTCTTTGACCTCAATCTCTGCTGCTTGGTGTGGGAGGTGGAAGAATCACTCTGTGTTTGCTAGCTGAACTACAGTAACCTGCACCTGACAATTCAACCTTTTAGGTTTTGAGCATTTTCCAGATCAGATCAAAAGCATCAAAGTCTGGGTAAATAACATATTGCAGAAAATTTTCTCTCACTTAGAACTAAAACCAGAAAAACCCCAAGTATTTGAGTAGAAAATGAAGTAAATAGACTGTGCAGAATCACACAATACGTACATATTTAATAATTTATTTTCCAACCTCCTAGATGAGTCTCACTGTATTTCCATCTTAGATTTGCATTCAACTTGTATGTCATGGGAGATCAGGCAGGGTAGGCTTTGTTATCAGGAGAGCAGAAAAGTTTAGGACAAGATGAGAAGAAGAAGTGGTCACAAGTAAAAATCATTGACTTGAGGAACACTTCAAATCCTACTAAAACTGTGGAAAGGGTTTGGCTTTTTTAACACTATTGTTCAGTGTTTGTTGTCTGAAGCGTAGATGGTGAATACACAGAAGTAAATAGATAACCTTAAGACAGGCTTTCTTTACTAATATACTAAATTACCATGCCTGGTTTTGCAGCCCAACTTGATAAATTATGAATCAGAAAAAGAGGAGGAAGAACAGGTATTTATTTATAAGCTAGCTTTTCTTCCAGATATACTGAAATGCATCAAAATACATGCTCAGGTGCTAGTGATGTATTTTTTTTCAGAAATAAAATTTTAACTTAAAGAAGATTATTTCAGCAAATAGCTTAAAAATTTTCTGAATCTTTAGTTATATTTCCTTTACAAGACTTCATGGTTCCTCTAAATTAAAATTTGTCTGTTGAGTTAGACAAATGGTAGTCCCCATAGCAAATGAATAACTTGCTGTAATTCTGCTGTGCATCAATAAGAATTAAAGGCAAATCTGTAGAAAGGACAATTACCTAATTTACTCTGTCTTCTGCATTGTTTCTTGGTAAGGTCAAAATCAAATACATATTGTGATACAATAAGTAATATTTTATCACTACTAAGTCCTGCTTCAAGGCTTTCTGCAGATCCAGATAAGAGTTTGTACATACAAGGAAGGAAAGTATTTTGTTATTATAGCATCTCTTCAAAATTATAACTTAAGTATTCTGTCACAAGTCTCTTTGTGGGGAATTCAAGCTGCTCCATTGTTGTTTCCAGAAGTTCATTCATGCTTCCTGCACAGCCCAAAGGTCAGTAGGTGGGAACATAATATGAGACAAGAAAGAATAGTTGGAACTTGCAGGAGGAGGGCTTCTTGAGAAATTTCTGTTATTGAAGTAACTGGAAAATCAATACCACAAGCAAAAAGTCATTGGGGTTTTTTTTTCTGTTGTACAGCTATTACTTGCATAGGTTACTTTTTTCATTATGTTTTCAAATGAAAACTTGTCTGAATTATCAATACATTAGGAATAATATTCCTTACTCTTCTTCCTTAAAGGAATGCTTTCACTGTTCTGCTTATCTCCTTTTCTTATATAAAAGAGTTATTTTGCATTTTCAGTGTCTTTCTGCTGTCCTGGCAAATAGATCTGTTCGACTCATCATCTTAAAAAAAAATATAAAACCAACACATGACACTTGTCAAATTATTTTCTAGCTTCAAGCATAATTAGCAAGTAATGAATGAACACCTACTTCCATTGCTCTAAAATTCTTTGATAATGCAATCACATATTCATCAAGGTTATATATGGGACTTCCGAAATGTGTATAATGGGTTTTATTTAACAAATGAAAACAGGGAGGGGTCACAGTTCAAATAAAGTTAGACAAATATTAATATAATCAGCATTTGTTTCAATGTACTCTTTTTCAAGCAAGGGAGAAGCAGAAAGGGCAGCAAAAAGAGGAGCAGAATAGAGTTGAAGAAGACCAAAGCAGGCAAAGCAGGCAAATTTTTTACACAGTGTACAGGTATTGAGAGAGAAGGAAAATAGAGAAAATTATCAGGAAGAATATGAAAGCAGAAGTTATTCAACATATGGGAAAAACACGAGAAGGAGAAGAAAATGGGAAAGGCAGAAAGAAAGGGAAGAAAGGAGAAATTCTTTAAATTAAGTCTAGGACAGTGGAAGAGGTATGTAAAAGAACTATCAAAAAACCAATTGAAAAACAGATCTTAACTTCTAAACTTTATACTATATGGGATTGTAAAATTTTTTCAGTCACAATTCCCTATAATTATAAAATTCCTGGATTTTTTTCCAACTGACTTTATTATTCCATCTCACAGGAGTCAGTTATGAGCACTGATGGGGTTCATCTAACTAATCATTTTAATCACTGAGGAGAGCAAAATTTCTTACAGGTATGACAAGATTCCTTTTCCTTGACAAAAAGGAAAAAGAAAACAATCTATCCTGTTTTACAGGCGACAACAGTGTTCAAGATATGGAATTAAAATTCATAAGTCCACATCCCAGGGCTTATCCATGGTGTGACATTACTGTTCTATTAGAGTAGAGATATAAGAGTACAATTTGAAGGTCAGCATCCTAGAGCATTTAGGAGAGATGGATTTTTTGAATTTTTTAATATTTTATTAAAATATTATAAATAATAAATAAATAAAAAACATATTTTTTAATGTTAGCCAAGTCTGCCTTTGAAGAGAAAGAATTTGTTCAAATTTCAAAATTTTAAAAAAATAAACACAGAATCTGAATCCAAGGGACAAATCTGAGAGTAGTAGTAGAGTAATACTGTACTATTGTACTAAGCAGTCTCTGGTTCAATATCTCAGTTTTAAGTACTGAGAAACTTTGCTCATAATAGGACTGGTCAATGTTTTCTAATTAATAAATACCTATTTATATTTTTATACCTTCTACCTGTCACCAGTGTAGATTTTATTTCATGGTTTCTTTTCTTGTGCTTTTATGTAATAAGCTTTTATGTAATAAATGATAATTTACATATATTGGTGAAAGTAGGAAGAATAAAATAGCTAGACTAAAACACACATGAGACTATGAAACACACATATTAACAAAAGAATTGACTAACCCAGTCAAGAGTTCTCTGTAGACATCTTTTATTTCACCAGGTGCAATATACTGTCTAAGCAAGTGGTGAAGACTGACAGCTCTATAGAGAGTAGCCAGGGCATCCTGTTTTTGCATAGCAAATTCCCCCCAAAGGCTGGCAGAGAGAATTTTTTGATCCAGCTAGGTAAGTTCATCAGAATGCTTTGCATGCATTCCAGATGGCATAAACTATCACACTGATATGTAATTTGTTCTTCCCATGTTCCTCTTTGACAAAAGAAGCTCAGAAAAAGAGACGTTTTTTTGGCACCACGAGATTTCCCCAGTGTGCAAAGATCTATGGATTGCATTCATGTACTAATTGAAGATGCTTAGTTAACAATGAGAATCTGGAAATAAGAAGAAACCGAAGAGAACTTAAATAAATGCCAACGGGTTGTTAAATAAATAGAGGTTTTTAAACTATGTGTGCAGGAAATGAAATTTGGGGATTAAAATAAGGACTTCACTGATTTGAAAGGAAGATTAATGCAGAGAGAGAAGAAATAACAGTGAAGCTGGCAGACCATTTCGAAGACCAGGCAATAAGCAAAAATTTGACAATCTCAGGAACTTAGTGAACTACTACTAGATCTTGAAGGATTCAATTATAGAGGAGATTGAGAAATGCTGGGATTCAAAATTTTATGTATCTCTACTCTAAAGAAGATAAAAATATTATATGAAAAGGCTCGTAATGAATAATTCTTCCAGGAAAGAGTGATTCAATCATTGTCAGAGAAACAAACCTTAAAAAGATGCAGCAAAATAAGAAAAACTGACTAGCAAAGCAGACATATTTAGAAGCCTCCTTCACCAAGAGAAAAATAAATGTAAGACTGAATAATTAAAAGCTATCGAAGAAAGTAAAAATTGTTGAGACACAAATACAAAAAACAAGAAAAGAACAAACAGGACCACAATGAAAGTAAAGCAAAATAAAGGACTAAAAATACTTGGATTAGAGATCATCTGGGTATAATTCAAAGAATTAGAATCAAAAAACAATTTGTGTTCAGGATTCAGAAGGAACACATAAAAAAATATAAAGCTTATTGTATTTCACATAAATCTGTCTAACTGTGGCCAAGGACTTTGGGAGGGGATTGTCCCAGCTTTATAAAGTGTGAAAAGTAATACGTGAATCTAAAGGCACATTAGTTTAACATATAATCATATGCAAAGTTTCAGAAAAGATTTCAAAGAATAGAACAATTAAAGGCACAGGTGTAAATGGAATGTAGAATAAAATACAACATGGGTTTATCAAAGACTGCTGCCCCTAAGTTAATTTAGCAATTTTTCTTTCATAAAAAAATCATATATTAAGCTAAGAGCTCCATTAACATGGAATTTAAGAGTGCCATATACGAAAAGAAACATGTAACAGACCTTGAGAATTCAAAAAATTCATAAGGTCAAGAGGTAACATTAAGCAGGAAAGATACACGTTGCTGTAAAGTCCTTATGAATCTTTCTTTATTAGTTTGTTTTTAGTGACTATGAAACAAATAAGTAGAATAAGTAGATGAAATCTGGTCAGCAAACAACCACAAGAGCAATGTTTTTCCAATACAAAAAGAAGTCTGGTATATCACTAGGGAAAAGCAATGTAAGAGAAAACCTGGAAATGCAATAGAATGAAGATTAATTTCAAGAGTAGAAAGCAACCCTGGGCAATAAGTCAAGGCAGGGTAGCCCTGGTAGAACTCAAGGTTCACAATCCAAAACACTGATTAAATTAATGATATTGACATTATCTGGATGCCATCATTATCAGATGATAAGCAGACAGAAAGCATTTTCAAGATTTTCCAGAAAAATTTAATTGAGATTATGATTAATTTGTAGTTCTCATCTACAAGGGTGAAAATCATAGTTTTCAATTACTGTGACTGTTGATCATACATGAGAAAGCTTGTGTGGCTTTGCTGCTATTTTTTTTTCTATAGATAAAACTGCATTTGGGTTTGTGGCAGAAAACAGTGTCATAAAAAAAAGCCCTGTTACACTGTCCCAATGGGTACTAATGTCACTGTGATTTTTCATTAAAAACCCCTCATTAAAAATATATTTTAAAAACATAAAATTACAACCTATGCTACCTATATTACAAAACTAGAAATCTGTTTCTTTTTATGATTTGGGGGTCCTCAATCTAGAAGCCTTTATACTCCACTGGACAGGATAAAGCAAGACAGTTGCATTGAGAAATGAGTATTTCCCTTTCCTACTCAATAAATTTTGCTTAAACATCACCAAAAAATAGTATTGTTCATTGTACAATGAATATTTGACAGGCAGTTCTACTTTTACTGAGCCTTAACTGGAAATGAACTAGTGAGAAAGAAAATGATCAAATGTTACATATCTAAATTATACCATCAAAGTGCCCCTTTCTGCACAACCCATTTGATTCTAGGTTTGGAAAAAAAAAAGTTAATGAGCTTGAGTACTATCTGAAACATGTGAACATTATGGAAAATGTCTTAAATTTATATCCAGAACTTCACAGTCATTTGGTACTTTCTTTCCAAAACAATTATGTTGGCATTAAAAGCTCTTTTTTTTTTTTTTTTTTAATAGACTAAAATTTAATAATAAAAGTTCGTTACCATGCAGAGGCTGCCATATTAAAATCTAATGCAGCATTAGGATTTCAGCAAGCCAATATACCTGCTACTGCACAGATGAAGAACGGGAAACTTTAATATATTCAAATGCATCGCTCCCTCTAAGTGCCATAAAGTGTTTTATAGGTTTTTTTACAGAATTAAGACTCCTAGCTCTCTTAACATGAATGTGTACCTCTTTTTTTCTTTATTAAAATGCCTTTCCAGAGTGACAAAGATACCGTAATTTTTTTATATCAACAAATCAGAACAAAACATATGATATCATATGAAAGCAAGTAAATAATCATCCAGAAACAGAAAAACACTGAGGTGTTCTTTAATTATAGTGAGCATATTTTTTCCTAACTTCTTTTCATATTAATTCAAAATGAATAAATATTTGTAGAATATAGTGCAACAATACATTTTTTACACAGGGAAAGGATTGTCAATCCCTCCCCAGTGCATAATTTTATTTTTAAAAAATAACTCAAGTATTTGTCTTTCTACCTTGAGTTAAATTTTATTTTGCAGTATACATTCTTCCAGTATGAAAAAATGTTTCCAGTTACTATGATTCATACTAACCACTTTGAGAATTATTTTTGAATGGATGATGGAGTGAAAACTTAAATGATGTCTGAGAAATTAATTCATTCTACGTTCAATATGTGTAAAATATCCAAGATTACATTTATATTGTTAAAAGGAGACTTGTCTTTGCCTACACTCAGTGTCATGAGGCAAGAACCACTTCCATGAAATAACTAAATAATTCTCAAATATATATGTGAATAAATCTCTGGATCATGCCAAAGGAAGTAAAATATCATGGAGATGTTTGCAATATCAAAAGTAACATGTAGGAACAAACATTATGGTCTAGTTACCACAAATGATGGCTCAAGATAATATTACCATTCACATGCAGGCTACCCCTGTTTAGCTAAGATGGGGTAATTAAAAAAGTTTCTCTCGATTAAAGAATAAGGCCTTCTTGATAGTGCTTTCTATTATATTTTGTATCTTAAAATTGCTAATACAGTTGAAGACTGTTTGAGAATTATAGTATTTGTTCTACTGTCAACATTAATCTTGATTAAGGAAAAACTTTTTTTTAATATAGCAATCTATATAGCAATATATAGAAATCATATAGCAATAGAGTAAAAATATCTATACTACTATTTGCAGGGTTCAGCATGAAACTTTAAAGTGGAGAAAACAGTAGACTCCATCAAGAACTTCCTTACAATTTTCTAACATGTTGGAAAGAATATGTTTAATGTTTCATGGATTTTTTTTTTTTCCAAATCTAAATGACTATAAATAATAACAATGGAACTGGTTATAAGTTTTCAGATTCACCATTTTTCTATAGGAATTAATCAAGTTGTAAAACCCTATGCTTTCCGCTTGAAGTGTGCTTTAATAAGACTGTAAATTTATATTTTTAAAAGTAATACTTGATTATTTTATTTTCAGTTTCAAACATTCAATTTCAAAGTTTATTGTAAATAAAATAGTCATTAATATAAATTGGAATAAAATTTTTTAAATGGCAATATTTTAACCACAAAAAAATAGAATTACTGAATATAAATTTAAAATATTTGAATTTCAATATTATTGTTATTATGGACCAACATGCTTCATACAAAATAATAAAAAGTAATCACCAAAATGAGAAACAAATGAACAGGATAGGAAAAAGAACCATCCATGAACAACTTTGTATGCTCACACAAATTTACTCCGCTACTCAAACTCTTCTTATACTTTCTTTCATTAAAAAATAGGCAAATGTTTAGGTTATTTTGGTCAGCAGCATATTTTGTCATGAAACATATGACCAGAAGTGATGGGGTCTCCATGGCCAAACATAACAATAAACACCTCAATAGGAGTCATTAATTTGCATTTATCTACAAGAAAGAATATCCCTCTAACATCAAAAGCCAAAAATCATTTTTACACCTTGCTGAAGTCTTAAAGACATTAACGTGGGAGGCAGAATCCACAAAAACATGTGTCATGTTATATAAAATAAAAAATTTGTCAGGAATACATTAAAGCCACCTTTTCCATGTATTTGGAGTTATTACCTAAACCTATTTCAGCAGTTTTAGGAAGTAATAAATAATACAGTTGGAGGAGAACACTTCCAAATTATTTATTCCATCCAGAAAAAACTCGTACTGTTCCCAAATCAAGCTGGGTAGGCAAAACATAGAAATGAAAGGTTATGAATATCTTTTATGCAATATAACTTGGATCCTTGATGTTCCATTTTAGCTATGAAGAAGCTACCATGTTTCTGGGTAAATGAAAAATAAAAGAAGTGGAGAGAAGGAATAACTCTGAGGGAGAGACATTCTTAAGTGTTGTCTTCAATGCAAACAGTTGAAGCCCTGAAGCCATCTAAAGAAATTATTTGTAAACTATGTAAGTGTTTTCCTGTTCTGTGAGTAACGGTAAAATTTATTATTTTTCAAAATGTGGAATTGTAGTTTGTAGTTTTCCCCCTCATAGAACAAGTTTCATATTCCTTCTTAATGGTGTTTTATTTAACACTGCTTAAATAGAAAATCACTCTTATAAAATACATTTCTTACAGAAGATGAATGCTGGTTGTCTTTTAATATGTACCCCAGCCATGATGCTGGAAAGCCATGGATGTATGGTTTGTAACACTGGTAACACTCTTAATGTAATCAAGTATAAAAAATGGCTTTATACCAACTAGGTTCATATTTCATGACTGGAGATGGTTTCATTACTTATGAATGCGACAGGCATTAAATATCTGTTTGAGACAGCAATTTGTTTTAACATTTTTATGTGCTTTTTAAGTATGAGCATTTTAATGATACCTTTTTTGTGGTGACACATCTGAAGTCATTTAGAAGATATTGAAGAGGTTGGTGTGTCTGGGAAGAATTACTAAATCGGAGTAGGATGGAACAGACTTCCCTTCGTGCAGATTTAGCCTGTCAGAGGAAGCAATGCCACAGCCACGCCCCCTTGCAGAGCCAATACTCTGTGCTCACATACATAAAGTATCGAACCATTTCAACAGCTATCACTGCAGTTGTGAAATGCAGTCCATGAGATGCATGGCCACCTCTGCCAATGCTGGGAAGCAGGACATCTTTGGATGTAGGTTCATAGCAGAATAACAGACTTGAGGTTCAGTGCCATGAACAAAACTGAGATATTATTTTGATTTCAAAATATTTAGTTTAACTTAGTCTACCTTGATTGTAACAGGTTTTAAAAATTTCACATTCTCCCCTACATAATAAAGTAACTCACAATATGGAATTATTGATTTTCTCTAACATCCCACTTTAGGAAAGCCTTGTAGCAACCACTAAATCTACATAACATTCAGGTTTGATTTTGTAATCCCATTAAAGGAGACATTCCTTCTTTATGTTCTCTTATCTTCTATATTTCTTTCTGCATAGCACAGTGCCATACTGTGCACTGAAATATAATAAATAATTATATTTCAGAATTCAGTTTTTGGCAACAAATGTTACTTGGAGATACAGTTTTTCGTGCTTTTAAATATATCTGGATAAAATCCCTGGAAAACACTTATGACTGAAGCTGATTATGAACATAATTTTCCAAATGTTGGAATTAAAAGCAAAAAATGAAAACTGGAAGATAGTATGTTTCTTTTTATGGCATTCCTAAGTATAAAATCAGCATGTAATATATAGCAGTTGTCATAATTTTGCCGTATCTCTGAGCAGGATGTATTGTAAACAGCAAACATAACAAGTAGCTATTAAAAACAGTATGCATTTCATTGAAGGACATGAAGACAGTCTGCTGCAGGGCTAAAAGACTGGTACTTTTCATGCCTATTGCCTTAAATATAAAATAATTTGGTCATTAGAAAAGTGACCAATGTCAGCTACTAAATTTTATGCCTTTTATTCAGTCTAGGAATCAATTAGCATAATTATGATGGTCTGGCATATATTAACAAATGTTGAATTGGTAAGGCAACACAAATGCCACAAGATAAAATACAATGATGAACCAAAAGCAAACAGGAAAATTCTAATTTTCTGTAAACTCACTGTGGTGAACCTTCCCATTTTGTATTAGCTGCATAATTAAGTCTTCCCTCTACCAAAAGCCATAGTACCTTAAGAGAAGGGAGTTTGAGAAATAGTTAGGAAATTAATGACATATCCTTCTGCTCTGCAACACTGAAAAGGAGCTTGGGTTGGGCATACAGCTGGAACCTATGTGACCTCAGCCATACCAGTTTCAGCAGCTCTTGTTAGATGACTTCAGCCCAAAGCTGAGGATTTGAGTTGCCCAGCTTACAGCTTTGAATTCAGATCTTCTTCCAGAAGCAGAGGTTGGGGGTGTCATTCCTTTCACAGTTTTTTTTACAATCTTTGTTACCCAGGAAGTGACACAAAGTTGCTCTCATCACGCTGTAAGTGTCATTTATTTTCTCTTTCTGTACAATTAATTCAAGTAGTTTGTGTTGTTTCACTTACTCCACGGAGGTTACACACACAAAGCCAAATGAAAAAAATCCTCTGATCTCATACTGTTGTGTACAGCTAGCTGATTCAAACAGGAAGCACATATAAATAACAATCCCCACTACAGTACAAAACATAGTAATAAATAATACAATTATTAAAAATCTTAGGTGCCTGAGAGTGCAAAATGTGTGTAGCAGAATCATAGAACAATTCAGGTCAAAAGGGGCTTCCAGAAGTCATCATCATCAAAGTGATTCTTTGCTTAAAACAAATATAATCAAACCAAGTTTCTCAGACCTCTGTCCAGCTAAGCTCTGAACACCCCCAAGGCTGGAAACAAAAACTGTATAGGTCCCTGTTCCAATATTTTACTACCCTAAAGGTAAAATAAACAAGCAAACAAATAAATAAATACTTCCCAATATATATAATTGGAATTTCACGTGTCAGTTTCTGTCCATGGCCCTTTTTTCTCTGACTTTGCACTTTGAGAAGAGCCTGCTCTGACCCTGTTTGTGCCCATGGCTGAAGTAGTCGTCCATAATAACATCTCCCAAAGTTATCTGTTCTACTGGCTAAACAGGTACTTGTCTCAGTGTTTCCTTATATGCCACATGCTTCAGCTCTCTAAGCAGCTTTGTGGCCCTCCACTGGGCTCATTTCACTACATAAGTGTCTTTCTCCTGGTGGGGAGCCTGAAACTGGAGAGAGATCTTCAGATAACAGTCCGAAATGAAACATTATGTACATCTAATTCATTTAATAACTGAAATCCATAGAACTAAAAATAATCTTGAAATGCCTTCAGTTTGGCTTTGAAAAGTGTAATGTTTCCAGCACTGTAGATGTCAAAGCAATTTCACTGGCTGATTCAGCTTCAATTTTGGCACAATCAGCAGACTGGCATCTTGAGCACTTAGAACTCAACCAGAATATGAAGAAAGAACAGCTTGTTAAGCAAAGAGAATTCAAGGGCAAACAAGGTCTGGTGAGGCAAGAAATATTTTAAAATTGATACTGAACCTGCATGGATAACAATAGAGTGAGCTGAAAAAGCTAGAAAATGTGCTGACCCGTCTCAATGTTAGTGTTTAGGTATGTGGAAAATAATCTGTCCTTAGACCAATAAGAAACTTATAATTAAAGATGTTCCTGGTCTAGCAAAATCACATGTTTGGTTTAGGCTGATGAAAACATATATATAGATCTACTTTCATGGCTAAATGTATAGCCACAAAGATGATCAGAGGGCTGGAGCACTTGTCTTATGAAGACAGGTCAAGAATTGTGCAGTCTAGAGAAGAGAATGCTCCGAAGAGACCGTCCTTTCAATATATGAAGGGATATTATAAGGAAGTTGAAGAAAGTCTTCTTAACAGGGCGTGTCGTGACAGGGCAAGTGGCAATGGTTTTAAAGGGAAAGAGGGTAAATTTAGATTGGACATAAGGAAGAAATTTTTACAGTAAGGTTTTTGAGACTGACTGAAAACAAGTCACCCAGAGAAATTGTGGATTGTCCCTGATTGGAACCATTCAAGGTCTGGCTGGATGGAGCTTTGAGCAACATGGTCTAGTAGAAGAGGTCCCTGCCCATGGCAGGAGGGTTGGAACGCAATGAATTTTAAGGTCCCTTTCAATCCAAATGATTCTATGATTCTATGAAATGTTAATAAGCTGCTCAAATCTAAGTCACAGCAGATATAGGGAGCAAACTAACCAAATATAGCAATCGGTGCTAAAATTTTATTACATATTACTGTTCGTTATCATATAAATATTAGGATACCTTGGTTTTTTTCTTGTCATCAGAAGGTTCCGAATTCTGGGTACAATTAATTTAACACTAATTAAAAACTCTTTGATATAAGTGCCAACATGAGTTCTTTCAGTGTTGTTTTTAATTTAGAAAATCCAGCCAGCACAACTGGACATAGAAAAGGCAGTAGGACAATAATGATTTTATTATAAATTTTAAAAGCCAAAGAAATCAGCTTTTTTTCATTTTCCTGGATAGCAATGAAAGCCTGGACTACTCAGTCAAACCAGAACAGCTAAGGGCAGCAGACAGCCAACAAAGAATGGAAGACTTATAACAGAACCCCTGGGACATCTCAAAATACGTTGGACATAGCACAAAAAGGCAAAAATACAAACTCTCAGTATATGCCAAGACTTAAACCATGCAGAATTATTTGAATCTGAGAAAAATCACTTCTACTGATAACCTCTAAAATTGGTTTGGGAATCCTGTTGTTGAATAGCTAGAAAAGATGGGACTAGAAAATATGCATTGTTTTACCTGGCATTGCATTGATGCCATTGATTCTTGTTTATAGACTATTGTTAGATGTATACTGTTGTTAGACACATATTATTAGTAGATATTTAAAATAATTAGAATAGAGGCTCGACAAGGTAGAGGCCTTGTCAAGCCTCTAAAGGGGGGGAATGATGCCTTAGGTTTTAACTTTTTTATTTTTCAAACCCTGTATTGCCTAGTGTGTAACTCTGAAGTTTCTTATAGCTTGTTAGCTGCTCTCCTAGGCCAGATAGGCACAACAAAACTTCTCTGAGCTTGCTATTCAAGGACACTCAGATTGTCCTAGGCCCAAAACATGTAAACTAGGGCTGCTAGAGAGGTGGAGAAATTGAAGAAATTACATCATTAGCTAAAGTTTTAATTGGTGAATTTATGCTGATATGCAAATGGCCCAAACCTATAAAAGTGTGAAGAACTCGTGACTCATCGTCCATCTTGGGGTCCATTTTGGAAGTAGCCTCTGGCTCCCCAGGGTGTACCTTTGAAGGCCTTTCAAATAAAAATACCTACCTTTATTCCTTACTCCTGTCTAGTCTCTGTTTCTAGGTAGCCACTTCAGGCATCAGCATTAGATAATTTCAGTTCTTTCAAATAATTATTTTCTTCAGCAGGATTGCCCCAATATACTATAGTACATACAAGTCAGATGATTAAAAACCATTGACAATCCTAACAATCGAACCAAAGTAAATTGAAGTACACATTTGAAAGTCATACTGAATTTAAAAAAAATAGCCACTAGTTTAAATTCCTATATATTATCAGTGTGAAGTATCTTAACTAAATATTTTGTTATGTATCAAAGGTGTCAGTGAAATCATATGTTGAAATAGTAATAACATGACAAGGTAAGTTTTTTTGAGACATGTCACAATTTTGATGCTGGTTAGGCGCCAGCACCACAAAAAACTATTTATTTATTTGCCTCTGCTATTGATGAGTAGAGAAGGGGAAATTAAAACTTCATTTTCATAAGGTGAAATAAGTATTATTGAGGAAAACAGAAAAAACTTCAAGGCAAAACAGGTCCACACTAAAAGAGTTACAGTATGAAGAAAATTTATTGCCAACAGAACGAAAAGTAAAAAGAATAATGAGAAATTAAAGCAAACTTTCAGAACACCTCTCTCTTCCTGTACCTTCCTCCTTTCACCAATCCACTTAAGGGAGACAAACATGGGGTTTTGGTCAGTGTTTCATTTCTGAAGAGTTTTTCTTTATGTTTAAGGAAAAGAGTTTCTTCTGCTGTGCCATGGGATCCTTCCCAGGGGAGATAGCTCTCTGTGAACTTCTTTAGCGTGGTTCAAACTTTCACAAACAACAGTCCACCCAAAATCTGCTGCAGTGAAAAATATCCCTCCCATGAATCATGCAGTCTTCTCACACTGCTATCATGGGTCATAATAGCCATGGGGTTTTAGTCTTTTAAGGGTGAGCTATTCCAGCCTGAAAGCAAAGGTTTTCCTTCAATCTTTAAAAGCCTTTCACAGCATCTATAGGCTTTGGCACCTTCTTTTCCACGGGTAGCACATGGATTTCTGCATCCCCTCCATGTACCTCATTTCATGAATTATAGGGAAAACAAATTGCTGTATTATAGTCCAAGTCCTCACCATGGCTTGCAAGGAGAATTTCAGCTCTGGAAGCTGGGAGTGCCTCCGCTCTCTTTCCCTTCCTCCACTGACCTTGGCACCGCCATGTCAGCCTCTTCCCACATGATTGCACTTTTCCTTTCTCTCTGACTTGGAAAGAAGTCGGTATCTGTAAGCTTTCAGCTGAGAAGTTGATCTTGTTCGGGCTCTGCACCGGGGAAAGCCTCGCCCTGTCTTAACTTGCCGGCTGCAAAGCTTTTTTCGGTTCGGTGGGAGTCGCGCCGGCCGCAGGGAGGGGCCGCCGGCCCGCGCGGGCTGCGCCAGCTGCAGAGATTGGCGCCCGCGGTTCGGGCTGCGCGGCTGCTCGGGGCTGCCTGCGGCTCCGGGGCACCTTCTCCCGGCAGGCCCGGCCCTGTGCCGCTGCGCTGGCGGAGGGGCCCAGGGGCCCATTCCAGGAGGAGGCCTGGAGGCCCCCCTCCTTCGCCACACCTCAGCGGGGGAGCAGGAAAAGGAACTTCCCACGTTTTCTCTTCCTTTAAATATGTACATTGCAGAGGCATTACCAGCTTTCCTCATTGGTTTAGTAACCTGCCCATCAAACCAAGTTTTAAACTACCACAACACATCATTTTTCTTTTCAAGTGTAAGAAAAGTGACAATTAAGTCAAATATTTTCTAACTGTGGGAGTGAAGGGAAGAATAAACTGGATGCTAAACAAAAGGACACATGATACTAGAGTTTTTGTAAAGATTAGATATGTGGAGCCAGAGATTATGAAAGGTCTTGGTTTTTGAATGAAATACTAATTGAAATTGTCAGTAAAAACCTGTAGCAGCAAGAGGACAATGCCTACCCACAAAAAAACCCCAGTCCAAACCCAGCAAATTCTGTTGCACATCTACAGATGTACTAATGTACCCTTTGAGAAGAAAGACTTCATACCTCCTCTATTGCTGACTGTGTCCTTTCTTTGGGGTAAAATTATCGGGATTTCTTAGAATTAAAAGGAAGGGTGGTGGTACAGAGAAAAATCCAAATCAGGAGAGCAGGTGGAACTGTATGGTTTTTCTTTTTCAGTCTTAAGTTTCAAAGCTAGCACTGTGGTTAACACACAGGTAGTTCCAGACAGTTTTTTCTTGTTCAGTGGTTTAAAAAAAAAAAGGAAAATGACCCATAGAGGAAGGTTCTATAGAAAGCAATCTGTGAAAACATAAAAAGGTTCTGCTTGATTCATAAAGGTCATTTAGATTCAAGTGCTTTAAATAAATGGATTAGCATAAATGGATTAGTTAGCCAGGGTTTGAACACTACTTTGAAGATATATAGGCTTCACAGTTGTTCCTAAATGGCCTGCATAAGTCATGCAGAAAGTATTGTTCTTGGAGTCAGTTAACTAATGAGATATGATTTTGTTCTTGAGTACTAAATACTTTTGAGTTAGATATTATATGAATCGTGTGTCCATATGTGCCTAAGTGTGTAGGTTTGTTTGTGTTGATTATAAATTTATGTAAATCTTGTGATTAATTTGTTAACGTCTTTAGTTATGGCTATCTTCATCTGCTAAAAGATAACACTAAATAGATATTTAATAAGCAGATTTTAGTACGATTAATTTTACAATTCTTCCAATTAACATGAATCTATTGGTTAGTTGGAAACGTCCAACTCTATGCACATAGTGGAATTGTTTCATATTAGTCAAAGATAATGTACTAATGTGATCATGCAACAAAAAAGATGAGACTCTTCAATAAGATTAAAGATATACTCAGAAAATTCTGAGTATCTCAATGTCTTCTGTAGAAAAGGAGCAGAGTTCCCAAGTTCCTAATATTGAGGAGTATTTATTACTTCGTATCTTGTGAATTTCCTTAAAAGATATTCTTGCAGCCCTTTTTCAGCTTATTTGATACTCCTCTGTAGCAAAGCTTTCCAACAGCAAGAGCATATTTAGTAGACAATCCCTAAGCAAAGAATTCTCTGTGTATCTAATCTTCATTTCATGCTCTGTGTGCCATTGACTTTGACCTTGTAACTAATGGTAATAAATGCCACAGTTCTCTTTGACTGCATCGTATTTCAGGACATACTCTCTAACAGAATGTCTCAGAAGAACATTACCAGTGTATTATGGGACATATTCTTATACCTCTATTAGCCTTAACAGAGAAGGGAGTGAAATCGGACTCTGGGGAACAGTTTAACCATTGTCTTATGCCAAGACAGATCAGAGAGTTGTACTGGTGAGCAAACACCTCACCTGTCCGCAGAGCTTCAGGGTTCATGCTGAGGGGACGAGGCATCTAGGAGACAATAATGCGACATTCTGCAAGAATGCAAATTCTGTTACATCAGTGACAATGGCTGAAGATTTATAAGTTCTACCTTCATTCTGGTGCCTGAATTGAATCCACTCCTGCATAATACCCGTGTAGTTTTTTTTTAATCTAATATTATTAGTGTGCCTCATTCTGATGATATGCTACCGTGATAAATCATCAATGTGCTCCTGCTCTGATGAGCAGTTGCTTCAGCATGCCATTGAATCTGTCATGCAAATGATGTATTAATAAGGCATGCTGATGGTGTGTTCTGAAAAAGATGGCACTGCCTGGAAAACAAAGGGTTCAGGAATATATGCAATAAGAGTTCAAGAGAAAAAGTAAGTCAGCACACAACATGCTAAGAGCTTTTTCCCCAGCTACACTACAGAGTCTTATTTTTCTGAACTACTTGTGGTGTTATTTTTTGGAAGCTTAACTTGCAGGAAAGAGGCAGGAGAAAACAGTTTTGAAAAGTACTACTTCAACTGAGATAAAACAACCAGTATAAAAAAGCTTCCTGCCTTTTATCAAGCATGAGGTTTTAATTTCACTCTACAAAGAACAAGGCAGAAGGGGAGCTACAGAAACACATGAACTTAGTTCTATGATATGGCTAAAAAAAAAGGAGTATGGAGCTGCTTTAATAGATAGATAGGAACCTTACATACATATTTAACATTTTCCGTAAGTAATGATCACAAGAGCAAATTTTTTGCTGTGACCCTTAAACTTACTTAAAATTACTTACGTAGTATAGGTAATACCACAAGAAATCTTGTAAAAAGTGATCACATCTCCATTCCTATCCTTAATTTTAATCTAGATGGAAGAGAAGAAAATACCGTAACTAACAATAAAAGAAATCTGTGATTTTTGTAAGCACCTTCCTAGGTAGTAAATGATGATGACAGTTTAAAGGCCATAGAATATTTCCATTTTTATCTTATCTTGGCTTTTTTACTTGAAAAAGTAAATCTTTGAATATGAGATACCTTTGAATTCTAAAGATTTTGGATACCTTCCAACAGACCATACTAAAAGAATCATGCCTTTAAAGCAATAAAACAAAATTTAAAAACTCATAAATATCTTTCCAAAATTCCTGAAAGCTAAATTAGGAACATTTTAATCTGATTTGGGAAAGCACTGTACAGAAATTTTAACTAATCAAAGTTTATGTGACAGAATATTTCAGCAGTCTTTAGATTTTCCAATTCAATTTTCTAGAAGACAATGAAAAAAACATTAACTTACATTGGACACAAATCTGGTATTTTGTCAAAAAAGTATTGAGCATCATATTGGCATATAATATTATGGGTAAAAAGCACATATTTTGTGTTACAAAATTGAAAAATGGTGATAAGATTTGTTCGTACCATAATTATACAACTAATGGTGCAGAATGGTGCTATATCACGTAGTTGTAAATAGGATAAAATGTTTTCCAACTACCAGCATTTGGAATGCATTAGTAACAGAAGTAAAAATAATTGTCATTATTTTTTCAAGAGACTACTGCCAGCTAGTGATAACTATAAATTTATTCTTCCCTCTTTCTTATATTATTTATTGTGTTTATTGGTTCATTTTTCTGCCAATTTGACAATTTATAGAAAAGACAGAAGAATAAAAGTCTAACATGAAAAATCTGTATGTCCAGCTCTTGTTTATTGCTTTAAATTACATCTTTTCACTGCAGCATCAGAAATATAGAGAAAAAAGAAAAACAAACTAAAAGAAATCTTTGACCTCAAAGAGTAATGTTTTAGAGTAATGTTTGCAAAATGTTTTGATTATTGAAATCATTGCTACTTCTGTTGTTGAAGTGTGCTTTCCTATCAATATTAAACACTCTCTGTCTGAATGCTAAACACATTTTTTTTGATGTACTGAGTTTGACTATTTTTAAGTTTTCTGGAAAAGAAATCAATATCAAATTACAACAAAGACAAGCCTGAAGTAAAAATTGGTTTTGCCTTGCCATGGGCTAGACAGCTCACTGGTGAACATTTAAAACATAAACTACTTTTGCAATGTATGATTCTATGAAAAACTTATCAATTCATAATACTGATCTTCTGAAACCATAGAAATTCTAGAAGACATTTAGAAGAAACAGTCATTTCTTCTAAAGATCCACCATTTTACCTTTTATTCTAGTGAGCATAATTTAAAATATTGTCTTGACATTATAACATGAGACCAATACAGACACTAAAACATCCATGACAGTTTCTTCCCAATGTAATTTTTTACTATTTCCTTCATATCTAATACAGTAAACCAAAAGGAATATGAATTCTCAAGGGCACCAGAATTCCAGCATTGAGAAGTTTGAAACCTAGAATACAGAAATAATCTGAAACCAGCTTTAAAAGGAAATGGTCTTATATAAATTAAAATGTACACTTCTTCTTAAATGGTATAAAAGAATGCTTTGACACTTTTAAACTTTCTCTCAATTTTTTTCACTGAGTTTTTCATCAAGGCAATATCTTTCTGGGAATTATTTCAGTTTTGACAATTCATTTACTGTCAGAAACATTTCAGTAAAAAATTTCCAATCAATCACCTCATAAGCTGTCTTCTAAATGCTAGCATCTAATTTCCCCATAATATGGTGTCCATCAAAAAATGTAAATTTCTTGTTTTTCTCTTTAAATACAGAGCAATTTTTTTTTAAATAAAATTTTCAAGATTAGATGAAGTATCCCTGAAAGAAGATGGTTTGCTCATTTTTCATAGCAGGCTCCATCCAAGATTTGGACAGTTCTTTTCCTTGTGACAACATCCCTATGGAATTTCTGGGTAAAAAAATACTGCTGTCCATGATCCTTCCTGTTTACATCATTTCTGGGTGGATGCCTGCTTGATCTTGTTTCTGATTTCAGAAGGTTTATGTGATAGCACTCTGATTTCCTAGTGCCTCAGGCAGAATTCCAAAAATTCCCTCTTCAGAAAAACCTGATGACTTTGTCCCACCTCTCCTTGCTATACAAGAAAGAGAGAAGAGGGAGCAAAAAGTGCAAGTCTTTGCAAGTCTTAGTTCTGTAATCATCTGAGTGACAGCTGATCTTTTTCTGAAACTGAATTTAGTGTAGCTATTTCTATTTTCCTTTAAGCTGATGAAATGGATACTTGAAGGATCATAACTAGTGCGTAGCCTGGCTCCAACTGTAAGAGGAAGTAAATAGAGACTGGAGAAAAGATCGGCAGCTTCTCTCCGCCAAAAGTATTCTGCATACTCATGGAAGAATTAAATGCTTCTCCTGCTTTCCTCTTCACTCTTGAAAGCATTCTGAGTAACTGTTAAGATTTCTTTTTAGGAATTTTGCTCTAGAGGAAAAGCACAACTATCAAGGAAAGAGAAAAAAGAAAATATTTTTCAATAATATTTAGGAATTAATTAGAGTTTTGGGAATTGATCAGACCAGAACATTAGAAAGTGGAGTGAGAACTACAAAATCACCAATCTGAGCACCTTTACTTACAATATTCCAAAATCTCAGTATAAAAATGCCTATTTTCTGAGAGTCAGTTTCAAGACTTCTTCTGAAAAGGACATTGGAAACTGATGTCTAAAAAAAAGGTGCAATTTTAAAAAACGTTGCCATAAAATTCTTTTACAGATTAATCTCTGGGGCTCTTGACTATTATCTTTTTTGGTTTTTTTCCTCATTGATATGTTGGGAGACACAGTGTGTCTGGCCAATATTCTGTGGACAGTTTAGACATTATTTCAAGAAATGCGCTATTAGTTTTTTTATGTTTTGTAAACAGCAAAAGCAAATAGATGTGGACAAATACTTCTTCTTGTACTTGACAAAGCAGGGCAACAATAACTCTTAAAATGATATTTTTGAAAATCAACACAAATCAGCCTCCAGTGGGCGAGATTCATGTTCACTGAATATGAGCCACCTACAGTAGCAAAAGCAACTAATCCTTTTATTATCTTAGAACATGTGTCTTATGCATACATAAGAACATTTTAGGTATCACTTAAATATAAAGCAGTTTCTATTATGAGTGCATAAAGGGAAAGAAAAGGTTGCTGGAGACTGCTGATTCTATGGCAACCAATTTTTCTCTTAATTAAAAATGTTTGTATTTATGGTTTTAAAAATACTTTTCACAGCGAGAATATGAGAGACATGGATAGCATTTCTGCAGAGATACCATATATAAAGGCATTTTATAAATATAAAAGGGTACATGGGAACTTATATTAAAGTTATATTGCTCTTTCCTATGAAATTATTTTTCTAATTAACTTAACTAAAACAAAAGTCAGAACCTGAAGATTCAGACACAATCTCCTTTTCTCTCTCTTCTTCTCTCCTTCTGTCTGTGTCTCTCCTCCTCTCCTTTCTATTTCTCATTATTGGAATGAAAGTGTTTGGCAATATTATGCTAACTAGTAGGCAATGAGCCACTATGCGATGTCTCCATTATATAAGCTGTAGCTCACATTTTATAGCTTAACTTTCTATGAGTATTCCATGCAGTAAAAACATATGATTCTATTTATAATACAGTAAAATATTAATTTAAAAAAAATCTCTATTCTGCCGGTATCCCTCAGTGTAAAATACATTTCTTTTGATTGATCACTACTGCAAGCCTGGAATTTAGGTTTCATTCTCTCTCTCTGTGCTGATCTCCTTCCTTTTACATCCAGGTGAAGTTCGAACTACTAGCATGACACTGACAGATATGCTGACATGAGGTTCTTGAAACAAAAGTTTTTGAATTATTAACGAAACTACAAGGGCAAAATCAGATGATTCAATGGGAGCTGGGATCTTAAAAAGACCAATAATGGGTACTAAATTTTAATGAAGTTCCTAAGTAACACTGAAATGCACCATTTAATTTGCCGTTAACCTTTTTGATATGCTGCTCTTTGGACTTTAAGATCTTTTATACAGGGTGCCTCTCAGTGATAAGGACAGGTGACTGTTCCATTTAAGTGAACATGTTTAACTGAAACATGGCAGAGGAGTTAAAATCAGTGTGGGCTAAATATGAAGGGATATAGCAGCTTTAGAAGATACTACCAGAGGAAGGGGAAGGAGGAGCTGTGCAAAAACAGATTGCACTCAGCATCCTAAAAAAAACCAAAAAACACTCAGAACAAATGTAACTTTAGAGACTAATATAGAGGTCTGTATGTCTTCTCTGAAGAGGTGCTAAGGAGGATCATTCTTAGAGCTCATCATGTGCAAATATGTCTAATCCTAATGGAGGAAGAGACCACAAAATCTAATGTCACTTGAAGCCTTGACTAATCTCTAATCTCTTGACTAAGCACTAATCTCATGCTGTGATGCATGACCTGGGTCTACAGAACCACCAGAATCACTGAATATGCTGAGCTGGAAGGTACCCACAAGGATCATGGAGTCCAGCTCCTGGCCCTGCACAGCAGCATCCCAAGAGTAGCACCATGTCCTTGAGAATGTTTTCCAAACTCTCCTTGAACTCTGTCAGGCTTGGTGCTGTGACCGCTTCCCTGGGGAGCGTGTTTCAGGGCCCAACCACCCTCTGGGTGAAAAACTTTTACTTAATATCCAACCTAAACCTCCCCTGACACAACTGCAAGCCATTCCCTTGGGTCCTGTCATTGTCACCACAGAGAAGAGATCAGTGCCTGCCCCTCACGAGGAAGTTTCAGACTGCAGTGAGATCTCCCCTCAGTCTCCACTTCTTCAGGCTGAACAGACCAGGTGACCTCAACTACTCTTCATACAGCTTCCCCTCAAGGCCCTTCATCATCCTTGTGGCCCTCCTTTGGACAATCTCTAGTAGTTTATAATTTTTCTTACATTGCAGAGCCTAAAACTGCACACAATATTTAAGGCAGGGCTGCACTAGTACAGAGCAGCGTGGAACAATCCCTTCTCTATTGCTGGACTTCTCTCTTACTGAATTAATCCAACTTGGTTAAGTTTTTAAAGCAAAACTGTAGAGATTTTTATGAAACTTTGTAAGTTAAATAGTTTTATAAATGAAATTATAAAGGATATTTCAACAATCAGCAGAAAAATGAAAAGTCTTCACTGCCTCAAGTTTTTCTGAACAAACAAACACCTAAACTTTCTTCTGCTCCCAGAGAGCTGTTTTATAGTCCTCTGATTTCTGCTGGGAACTTTGCTGAGTCTGTGATTTTGGGGACTTTTGGGAGGATACTTTTCATGATGGGAAAGGCAAGAAAAACTGACTGATGACAGACTAGTAAGAAATATCTTACCTGATACTAACCTTTAGCCTTCAAAAATGTACCCACTACAGGAGAGTTGCTTCTGTTCTTTCAAACTGTAGGCACATATACATAGCTACAATCAGCAGTCACAGAAGCAGCTTATTTTCACTTTTTAATCACAGGCTTGAAAAAATACCCCACCATCATGTTGTGTTATCTTGTTCTTCAAAGAATATTTTGTATTCATTCATTTTATATTTGTGTCACTAACTCTGAAACCTTTTTATCTCTGGTCTTTGGGGGAAACTTTTAATGCTTACACCATAACTTTTAATTCCCCTTGGAGTATGATGCTAATAACACCAAGGTTGTTGGTTCAATCCATGCATGGGCCACTCACTTGAGAGCCAGACTCAATGACCCTGGGTCCCTTCCAACCCAGAATATTCTGTGATTCTGTGTCCAGACAACAGTTATCATTATTCCTTCTTTATTCGCCAGGTTTTTTAATAGGGTTTTTGTTGTTTGTTTGCTTTTCTCAGTTTTTTTTTTTTTTTGGTTGGTGGTTCTGGGGTTTTCTTGTGTGTGTGTGTTTGTGTGCATGTGTGTATATTCCATTTTTCCCTTTTCTTCATTTTGAAATACTTTAATGATACAGAAGAAAGCTATATTGGAACACGCTCGAACTAAACTGCTAAGAAATTGTGTTTAATTTTTACTTCATTAAATAATTTCAGCCTTTCTGTCTTTGGAGAATCATAAACTCTTGACTTGTACTGTTTACACACTTCATAGTCTCGTAACTTCATTGAAAAATGTAGTTACTCAAAAGAGGTAAATAAAATTAAATTTTCTACAGCAGATGTGATTAAGAAGAATCTCAGTTTTGACATGTATAAAATTTCTTACTCAATATGAATGAGGAGAAATAAGAATAGCTAGGAAGAGAGTCTCTGCTGCAGCTATGTGGGGTGATTGAAAGAAAAATGACTATGAGATGTGTTTGGAAACAGGAGTGATCAAAGTGTCTATTTCCTGAGGTCTCCTCTCCTCTGTGATTCCTTTTTGAATAGTAGATCCCATAGTGCACCTGGAGATGAGAAGCTGTTTGCTTGGTATTAGTGTATGTATGGATTAGTTGAAAATGTATAAAATCAATTATATATTCAACAATGAAAGGATTTTAAAAGCTTTTTATCTTTCTAGGAACACTGAATCAAAGAGTTTAAAATTTATGACTAGAAACCTGTGTAAGTGATACTGGAGGGGAACATGCTAAATAGGGAGAGATTAAGAGTCGGGAGGTTGACTTGTTGGAGGTTGACAGGAGGGATTCAATCACAAATATGGACTTATCTTGGCTTATAACCACTACCCACTCTAGTTAAGATGACTCTTGAAAGTGTTTTTTTAAAAATAGTTCTGAACAGTTGTTAATTAGGAGAGATTTGACAGAAAATCTGTAAAGTTTTCTGCTCTAGACCTACCATGGTTAATACTTACAGTAGGTGTTTTCAGTCAGAAGTCACTTACATAAATATCCCTTGCTGGAATTTACTACAGCACCTAGACACAGGAAACTCTATTAGTGTATTAAGAGCTGATGACATCTAATAAGAACATTCATCTACCTCACATCATTTTTACAGGACATCAATATTTAAATCTTTGCATGGTGTTCCTTCTGTTGTAGATCATATGCCTTCAAGCCTTATCCCTTCAAGATAAGCAGAAACCCTTCAATTTCGGTTCAGTGATTATGAGCTTGAGAAATGCTGTTAAGAAACAGCATAACATTCACAGCTTCCACATATTTGGTAGGAAACTGTCTTTTAAGACCAGAAATCTAAGCAAATACAACAAATAATAAAGATAAGAAAAACCTTACTTAAACATGTCTCTAGTCAAATAAAAGCTCTTATATTTTACAAAAATATATTTAATGCCTTGTAGACATATCAAATGAGTAGTGATTTTCTAATGCTGCTAGCAGGAGGTCAGAAGTAACTGTAGATAAGGTGGGATTATCACTGATAAAAAGTCCAAGAGATGATACTCTGTGGTCCCCACATGTACATGCTGCATCTTGCAAGTGGGAACTGAGTTATTTAAAAAATTACTTGCAACACTTACATTCAGCTTTCTCATATTACTGTTTTTTATTGCTTGCAACTAGAACAAACAAGACTTTTCTGCCATCCTTCAGTTATTTAAAACATTTGTTTATTTTTTTGCACCTAAAATGTGTCATTGCCAACATTGCCTACTATTGCATGTGACCATGTAGGAGGATGGTTGCTTGTTAAAAGGAGGGACATCTGCAAAACTGATGAAGGGATCAGGCAGTGCACAAATAAGAAGGTTTGCAGCCTTGGGCTCCTACCTGTATTTACTCTCCCAAACAAGTATCCTGCCTTGCAAAATCTTTGAAACCCAAAGATTTTACTGAGAAGTAAAAGAAACTTATTAATCTCCATATTCACTGAAGATTGGCATTCTTCCCATACCTCTTACTGAGAACTAAACTCATTTCTACTAATTCTGTATTCAAAAAGGAATTCTTCATACTCATCTCATCTGTAAGAACCTCTTCAGTATTTATCTCTAACAAGGGAAATGTATTTTTTTCTTACATATCTTTAGGAGTGCAACAAAACATTCAGTAGTTACCTGCTTTGTGTGATAGGATATGAAAACATACAAAACGAGATTACTTAAAATTCTTGTTTGGGGAAATAAATTAATGACCTCTTTATATCTTTATTTCCTCCTAACCCAAATCTGCAGCTCTATACTCTCCAATTTTAATAAATTTTAGAAAGTAATACTAAACTGTGATTTATTGGTGGGTTCACAAAGAAGTCAGTAATGTTCTTTAAGTATCTCTAGGGCTTCTAAAGACTTATGCGTTCAAGAGAGATTTGATTGCTTGGCAAAGATAATGATAAAAAGGAGTTGAAAAACTTGCAGAAAAATGAAGATCAAGGTATGAAAGAGGAAATTTGATGCAAAACATGCCTGCTGCATTTTCTTCCTAGTTACAGTACCTTCAAAAGTATGAAGTTTCTCCATCTGATGTGAAGAGAAAAGCACAAAAAAATTCAATAGCTTGTTAAGAAAATTGTTGGGATGTCAGTTAGCTTATAAAAGGATATTTCTTTATGAGGGATTTTGTGAATGACAGCTGCTCCTCTCAGCAGTAACTGATGAAATGGCAATGACTGCTCACAGAATACTAATGGCAATATGAGGGGCAAAGGAAGAAATGTGACAAAATGTACAAGTAATATAATTATTGGCAATCAGAAGAAGAAAAAAGAGATAAATATACTAATTATTGTTCAGATTTTATATTCTCATGTTACTTTATCAGCAAAATAAAGCAAGGTATCAGATTAAATACCAAATAAAATTTCACTGAGCCATTTAAAACTTGTGATAAAAATAAATTTAAAATGATCAAGGGTCATGAGGTTTCCAGAATAAAAATTAAATTCACTACTGAACAGAGGCCTGTCCTCATCAAGTTCATTATTCTCAGAAGCATAGATAGCTTTAGGTTCAAACAAAACTCTGAATCTCACCGAGCCAAGCCTTCTGCTGAAAGCAGGGTTAAATTCAAACTGAGATCAAGTTGCTCATAATCTTGTCCACCTGAATTTTGAATAACTGTCAATAATGATAGCAGAGGGACTGGGAAATTCCAAACCTATAAACATGAATTTCAACACCTTGAGCTAAAAAGCCAATCTTTTGGCAAGTCTTATGTACTTATATATATTCATATTTTTTGTGAATTGAGGAAGGTTGAGTGCTTAGCCCATATTCACCAGTCTGCTATACTGTAATTCATCTTTAAAAGAGATTAGGTTAGCTCCAGCCTGTACTGTGAAATAAAAAGTCTTGTGCTGTACAACTTGGGCTTGTAATGCTGAGGGTTATGCTGACAAGGGCAATTTTAAGTGTGTCTGTACCTGACACAACGTACAAAAGAAATAAAAGCCCGGCAGCATACCAGCTGATTGGACAAAATTCTCTGACTCAGAAGGAAGTTTCAGAAATAAATTAAAGGAATCAAAGGAGAGCAGAAAGTAGTTTACATTTTAAAAGTGAGGAAGACCTGATGAGGCAGCAAATATCCACTAGAGAAAATTCATTGCTCAAACATCTCAAAAAAAGCAAGACATAGAGGATAAGCTATTGCTAAGGAATGCTCCATATTCTGATCTCAACACAGGCATAACTTTAACATTAGCAGCTAGGGAAGATTTTGTCTGTTGAAGAAAAAAAGAGATCTATTATTATTATTGAAAGTATTATTAAAAATAAAAGGCTCAATAAGGTCATTCTTTTCATGCTCCATGCATTTTCCCTCACCCTTCCTTACAGTAGTCATTAATGTTTCTGAGGCAAAAATCACTCCTCCCTTTCCTGCAGACTAAAACACCTTTCTTACTTCTCCCATGCCTAACATTTTTTTCTGCTTGAGAAAAATTAAGTCCAAAAGCCCTAAAAACAATAAACAGTAACAAAAGTTAAATCCAGGGTGCAATTTCATGTAGGTCTTTCCATATTTGTTAGTTCCCAAGGACTTTCATTATCCTGGATCTCTTAACTCGTCTGGTATATACCAGTGGCCTACACGCATTTACTGTCACAGGTGCGGCCCTCAGAAGTTGTATCAGGGACCACTTGGAAGGAAAAGCCAGGGATGTAAGAAGCCAGGGGAAGGTGTATGAATGTTGACAGTCACTACCAGCCTGGCCTTAGTCGGAATTCAGATGCAGAGAAGTGGTGGTGGGTTCAAAAGTTTAGTTTTCACAAACACATTATTTTTTCTAGATAAGAATATTAGTTGTCATTACAGCCTTGTCTCACTTTCATCCACTAGGTGATTTTTGTTTAGAATGTGCTGTGTTCTCTTCATACATTTTAATTCAGAATAAATATTTTAATTTTCAGTTGTTAAAATCCTATCTGGAAAACAGAAGAAGTGAACAGTGGTTTCTGAAAGCAAGGACAGATTTCTTTTACTTTTTTTTTTTGCTTGTATACTTGTAATAAGATAAAAATATGTTTGCTATCAAAACTTCAAGAAATACAGCTTCCCAGAAAGCTTCTGCTTTGCTGTATGTGGCTTTTTTGGAAGTGGGGATCCCAAGGCTGAGATGATGACCAAAAGCAGCACTGTCCTTGTTCTGTCTGCACCTGTCCCCACAGTCCTGCCTTGGGCTCCACCAAGATGGAGGTGCCTGATGCCAGGGGCTGGGGCTGCCCCAGTGCCCTCCTGGCTACCTTCTGCTGGCTGGGGTGCTGGGATGGGCCCTGGCTGCCAGGCTCTGCTGTTTCATGACCCCCAAGCTGCCACAGAGCCCCAGCCCCTCCCTGCCAAATAATCAGGAATGAAACTGCAGATCATTTTCAACATGTGTTCAGCCTGTGTATGAACTTACAATAGTAGTGTTATAAAAATTAAATAAACACTGAACAGGAACAAGAAGATGAGAGGTCCTTAATTATTTTCAATTAATTTTAATTGCTGACATTTTAAGCAGCAATTTACTTTCCTGAGTTCTTCCCTTCCCTGTCTCTGGATGACATTGTGACTTCTGCTAGTTTTTTATTGCTTTGGGTTCCCTCAGTGCTGTTTAAAAAGGAAGAGCTTTAACAGGTGAAAAGTTTAAAATCCATTTTAGTCAAGTGACTACATGGAGACAGGATAGCATTTGAAAGCTTAGCAGTTTATTTCAAGGAGGGAAAAGGGATAAAAGGAGGCAGCTCATCAGCAGTAGACTGAAATCCACCTTGCCAGTTTTGTGTATTGCTGTTATATATAGCCACTGCTGCCACACACATATCATGCACTATACAAAAACAACCTTTGGAACCATTTGGACTAATAAAAAGAAAGAGGTTTTTCTGACATAAAAATGGGGTTGGTTGTTTTTTCTTCACTTTGGCTGGTGCTGCTGTTGTTAAAATAGGACAAACATTTTAAGGTAAATCTTATTAGACAAGATGGAAGAAGACCAGCAGCCCAAACTGACGATAAAAGGCATGCGGAGTTTTAGATACCATAATCCATTTATAAGTATAGTCATTTTTCAGATGAGTATTTCTTAAGATGCCACTTGCAAACATTTGCAAAACTCCCTGCAGTTGTCAGCTAGATTTGTCCCACGTACTTTCTTATCCTTGACTGTGTAAATGCTGACACCCTGCTCTTTTCTTAAATCCACAAGCCATTAATTACTGACAACTTGCCTTCTGCCTCTGAGGTACCTTAGTGACTATAAGATCTATTCCACGTTCAAAGTTAACCATCTTATGCTATGTCAGGGGTTTGCTGCTGCTGCAGTTGTTTGTAGATAAATAATTGAAATGTTCCACCTATCTCATCTGAATCAATGTCTCTGTTTTATTCTACCTGTGCAGCTCCACACCACTGACAGACTTCTTGGTGCCAGTGTTTCCAGCATTATAGCCTGTATAGTCATTTATTATGCACATTAGCCATTATGATCAAAAACTTTGATAATCTGCTTGCTTCCTGTCAAGACATACTGCTAAAAAAAAATCCCTCTGTAGCCCTCATGGTCAAAAATCCCTAAATGATCAGTGATGTGTTCCCTGAAAATGGGAATGAGTCAGATTGATTTTCCTGAAAGGCAGAATTTAATTAAAAATTCCTATAACTTAATTCTACATTTTAACAATTAAAATATGCTTCCACCAAATGTCCATATTTATAGAAAATTGTTACATTTTGTACTTAGATGAAGGTGCAGCTGGATCTTTATGAGGCACCAGTTTTCTATAAATACAGAAATTTGGTAATTATCACTGTTGTGCAGTAGTAATAAGCACAGCTGGGGAATGCTGCTGCAGTTGTTTCTTTGGCTACAAAGCTAAATTTCAGACTTGCAGGTTCTCTCTGGTTTTCATCTGCTTTTTTATTCTACATGGAATAAAACAGCTTCAGCACATCAGACTTAAATCTGTGCCTGGTCCTTACATCTGGTTGTCAATCGCATGTTCCAAGAAGCAATATGACTGCTTCTGTGCCTTTGGATCAAGCCACAGACATCATTCAGAACTGAATCACTGGCATGTCTAAGCAAAAGATGAAACTGGAAACAACAGCACTTGACTCCCTCTGCACCCTCTCCTGTTGTAAATTTCCTAGTTGTTACAATAAAAAACCGGAATCATCTCTTAAGCCTTTCATGCTTTCTTCCTACCTTTGTCTCTTTCCTTTTCTCCTTCCCTCTTTTTTATTTAGTAATCAAATACCGGTGACGTTTAACCAAATGGGCAGTATGGAAGAATGCCAACTATGCAATGATAGACAGCTAAACTGAACTAATATTCAGGAGGCTCTAATTACTTTGAAATTATCTAGATACATAGGCACCTGGTGGCTAACATTCTGAATTGTCACCTGCTAATTAAATGTGAGACACTCACATACAGACTTCATTTATAGCTCGTAGAACTTGAACTACCTGACTTGGTAAAAATTGCTGTTGTTTGGCTTTTTTAAGAAAAAAGGCATTTAATTGAGGTGTTTATTTTTACTTCCTCTCACTTTGTATTACCAGAACTAACATGGATCTGTTGTCTCTTGTCTACTCCTTCCAGCATAAGAGGGTCAGACAGCCCTTTTTTGGAGTGCATCCTCCATGACCTGATACGATTATTCTTAATATCAGAATTTACATTATCTATGCATCTCCCTTTGGAAACAAGATGTCCCCAAACGCTGATTGGAAGAGTGTCCTGGTTGCCCCTTTGCCTTCTGTCAGAGACTGAAAATAGTTCATGCCTCAAACATTGATATAAAGTTTTAAAGAAGCTACAACACAGAAACCTCCATGAGGAACTTTGGACTGTAAGTCAAACTACTGAGATTAGATAAAGGGAAAACCCATTCTTTCATCAGCCTCAGGCCCGGGGAGAAACAAACATGTAAAAAAAAAAAAAACTGGCCCAGATGTGGAACCCCCAACCCCACAGGGCACATCCACGGGACATTCACGTGAGAGGCTTTGCACCACAGGACTGCACGGGATGCAACAGATCCAGAGTCTGATGTAAGAAACTGCTCCCTCTCCCCCAGGGGGACATGTCTGGACATTGCCAGCTGGCTCAAGGGTATATAAATCCATCAGAATCTATGCTTTTCAGGGGGACCTTCACCACCAAGAAGACCAGCTGGAGAGGATCAACAGAACACCATTGGGATCCATGGAGTGGTGATATTTTCCTTATTCTGTCCCAGTCACTCTCTTTCTGTCACCCCCCACCTATTTTCTACTTCTTTCTCTCTCTCTCTCTCTCTCTATCTCATATCTACCATCAAATAAACCCCTTACTATTGACTGGCATATGGTCTCGTTTGCACGTTAATTTGGGCAGAGGAACCTTAATAACTCGATCTTAACACCTTCCAAGCTGGCTGCCAATGCAGGACATTGCATTTCATACTGTGAAAGCCATTGTAGATGTATTTCATTCCTCATCCTTTTCTGGTTTTACAACCAAGAAGTAAATATTACTTCTTGAATCTGTGCCTTTGATAGAGTTTTAATTTTTTGCGAACTACATTGATAGAGAAATCATGTAACAACCATGTCAAACTAACCACTGAACCTTTACTGAATTCCACAGGATTTTCAAGAGTTCAAGGTAAAAAAAAGCCAGACCAAATTATACACTCTTGACAGAAGGCATTTGTTTAATTTCTGTTAAAGGAGACATTTTTGAAACTTGTTCATAGTCTGACTGTATTTCAGCTTTCGGCAATCTTTCTTCTAAACCTCTATGGCTGTAAAGTAGTATCTGTGAAATAAGTTTTAGGGACCACATCCTGATTAGTTATTTGGGTTTCTTGGGTGGGGGGGATGGTTTGTCTTGTTTTCAGCTCATGCAGAAGGAGAATATGTGATAAAACAGAAATTAGAAACAAAACAAAAATAGAGAAGGCAAGAAGTAATGTCATAACTTAGTAGAAAAATTGTAGCAAAACTTAGTGCAGGGCCTGTAGGAGAAAAAGATTATTTTATTAAAAATGCAACAAAATGAAAATAAATAAACAAATAAAAAACCCCAACCACATTAACTCACAATAACACCCATGCTCACATACTCACAGGCATCAAGATTTTTGTGGTTTAGCATCCTCTTCAGTGTGCAGGGACAAATGATCTTGTACAATAGTAGTTGGCCCCAGGATGACACAGGTTCCAAAGAACACCTCATTATCTCCTCAGTTTTTCTTTGGTGGGTGACTTGCTTGCCCGTTTTTCGTGTGTCTGTTGCACTCTTCAGAGATTAATCTCTCCGTCTTGTTCAACGTCTACAGTCCTTCAGAATTTATTCAGTTATTTCTCTATTGAATCGGATGCTTTGAAAATCAACACATAAGTGTGAGTGGGTTTTGATGGTCACTTGTTCATCTATGTACTATCAGCACATGCTATTCTTATAGGCTTCGTTTTCTGCTTTTTCTTCCATTGCTTCTATAGCAGAAAAATCCTATTAATTCTCCATTCACACCAATCTTAATGATTTTATTGCAGTTCCATAGAAATGAAAGTTGGAGAACCAATTTCCCCTCAACTAATTGTGTCAACTAATAGATTAAAGTCATGTCTCAAAATGCAATAACCTGTTTTTTGCATGGTTTGTAAGCCAACTGTGCCAATCAGTAAGCATTACTGCCTGGTCAGATGTGACAGCTGAGCAGTTTGCATGAACTCATAATGGTCCTTGGTTCTCTGACGAGTAAACTGATCATTACCAAACAATATGAAGTCTCTGAAGTGAAGTATGTTTATACAGCAGTGGGTACATTGTTTTGAGGAAAACAAAGTCTGAGTGGGATAAAAGTCAGGAAGAACATATATCCCTAGAGATGTGAAAGCATCTTCTATTCTCACCTTTCATCTGGGTAGTACAGACTAGGACATACCATGTGCCTTGTGTCCTGAAAATACAGTCCTCATCTCAAGCCTAGGAAAGTTTTTTGAGAGCATTGCAGCACATCCTCTACTTGCTAGGTTTCTTCTAAACTAATTTTTCACTTTTGATTACAGGGCCTTTAGTCTGAATTATAGCCATTCTTAACATTTTTGTGTATATTAACTTTATATCATCTATGTCCTAACATATCTCTCCAGATTTTCAAGGTTTCCTTGAATGTCGTCATCTTACCAAAAATGCTGATGTAGTATTAGAAATTATTCACATAAATATGTTGTCATTTCTCAAAATTACAGCAGAACCTGGATATTTTATATTTGCTGCAGTTTCATCCAACCTGCAGTTATTACCACATATGAGTAAGACTGTGTGAGGGGGAAGGAGAACATAAATGATGGATGATTACTCCCCATTATAGTGCTGAAAAGCAGCCAGTCACATCCTTCTTGGCTGTAGATCTCTGCTTTCAATCTGTGAATAAAAAATATAAGTATGAATGAGAAACACAGAGTTGATCTCATCTTGTAAAAGATTTTGTGGGACCATATGCAATAACAAGCACACAAACCCTGTTGAAATTGCAAACATATAGTCCTGCACTGTAAACCTGCCTTTGAGTACATGACAAACTGATTGAGATGCAGCAAGATGTACTCAAAGACCATAAAAGATTAACAGATAGATGTTGCATAGTCATTCCATTCACTGTTAGGTATTTTAGTCCCCTACCACTCTGAACAAAGTACTAACAGGTACATTACAGCACCCAAAGTAATACAGGAGTTTAGTTTTCTAAATGCATAGGTTTTAAAAAGGACTTCTAAAGAGATGAGTAAGTAGAATTTTATACAGGTATGCCACAAAAATGTAATTTTAAATGGGTTTGAATGCATTGGTAATCCATTGGAAAATTTTATACAGTTTGAATATTTTAACACCTGTCTGAATTCATAATTAAAAAATGCTTAATGCTATTGCAAACACTGGGGGGGGAAAAAAAGGTGAATACTCATGAAAATGCATGTGTTACTTCTTATTCTGTATTTTCTCACTTAAATATCGATCATAAGGAAAGAGTCCTCTTCCCTGTCTTTCTTGGTCTGATTCCACACTGCCTTAGGTAATCACTATCTTGTGTGCAAAATAGTGTGGGTATGATCAGAACAGTAGCATTTTACTTGCAAACTGAAAAGCTATAAGAAATTACAGAGGCTTCAGGCAGTAAAAAATTGGATTCCCTGCCTACGTTGGATTGTACACTGCTGACTAGTACCCAGTTTTGCAAAGGTAAAAGATGCACAGAAGATTTATAGACAGCTGTTCTGTCAGGCAGTGAAACCTTAACCCCGTACTTCCTCTTGCTCCTCCAGGTTTTCTTATCAACTTATTTTTGTTCTTGTTTTCACAAAACACAGATCACCCTACAGGAAGCATATACAGAGATTGTCAGAAGACTGCACTTATTTTCCTGGCAAACTTTTGCTAGTAATTATTAAAAAAGCCTGTGTCAAGAAAAAAAATCACCTAAAATAACTAACTGCTGGTGTTAGAAATGTTATAGTTCTGAATGTCTTTCTGCATTGACTCATCCCTTGAAAGTTACACCTGCTTTGGGGAATTACTGTTCAGAAAGGCACATTGTGTTACCTCGGAAACAGCTGCGACTGCATGTGTATATTTAGATAGAAGGTATTTCACTTACTTCACATTTTTGATATGCCATTTACTTTGTATTTAAGCTGTTAATGTAGTCAGTCCTTTGCTGTCACATGTGCTCTCTTTTAGTCTTAAATCTACCCAGCTGCAAAAGATGGTCCTGTAAGGATGCACCTCTGGTGACACTGCCACATCTGTGTTTTTTCCAAAATTTCTGCAGGAGAAAGAGTAAAAGAATATTATTAACATATTTAGGATCAGAAAGATAAATTCTATGCACATCTTTAGAGGATTCAATATTCCATTAAGACAGGTCATCTAATAAAATCATACAAGGTGACTTCATTTCCTTTCATTTCACTTCACAATTGAGAACAAGGGTACTTGTCTGTAAGACAGATGCTTGGCAGGAATGAGGTATAGCTAGGTACAAAGGAGACCAAAATTACAGAATCTTTTTTTTTGTTACTGGAATTGAATTGTTGTGTGGCCTTGGGTAAGTCATTTAAATTGTCTATGCCCTGATTCTTAGTTTCCCGTGTCAACAGAGTTTTAATAGTTGGCTAAATGTTACTGAGCTTCAAAAATATTTTGAATTCTTCACATACAGCACATAATATAAATCTGAAACTTTTTCACTATCATTATTATTTTTATTCTACACTGACCTTTCCCTAATTAGGGGAAACAGTTGCATTACTGATTTAAAGACAGCATGATTCTGCTGTGAGTTAATCTAATATTTTAAGTCATCCTGCTTTCTGCATATGAATGATACTTAGTTCAAAAATATGTATTTCATAAAGGTATTATGTAAAAATTAGTGCTTGAATACAGATAAGAAAAGAACTGAGAAAATACATCCATCAATTTCCTGCTACTTTCTTGTCATGATAGAGCAGAGAAAGTATTGAAGAAGAAAAAGATTAAGAGGAAAAAATATATCGTCATACAAGTCTGTTTCCAAACTGGTCTACATTTGTTTATTTTTGCATATAAAAATAGTAAAACTGTTGATTGAAATTATGTTTACACCTTCAGGATTAAACATACAATTTTCTCCTTCCTTAATCTCAATTTACCGTTTTATTTTTATCTAACAAAACCTCTCTTTCTTTTTTCCTCATTTCTCTTCTAGAGTCCTGTAAAGAAAAATACTGCATGTCTTCTGAATTTCTTGCTCTTTTCTGCTCAGTGATATATATAGAGCAGCATCAGTTGTGATAACTTAGTGATGAAGATTCCTGCAAATATCATGAGGCTATTCCTGCTAGCCTGAGCCATCTTTTCCCAATTAACTACTGGGAAAGTGGTCTTGAGTGACATACAGTATAGGAATGATAACAGGTAGTTTCAGATATTTAGCCAGAAATGAGAGAAACTGGAAAAGGTGAGATAAGTTTCAGTAAAGAGAAAAAAAAAGAGAAGTCAGAGTAGCTTAATTAAAACCAGTGATTTTAGAAGTATATACATTTGCAGTGTTTAAGGCACTCTAACTTCTAGAATTTTGTTCCTTGCGATATCAAAATTGTAAGTTTCAGACCCAGAATAGTGCTTTAAGACCCCAATGAACAAGAATTACACAAAATGGGGTATTACTTCTGTTATCATGTAAGAAAAAAAAGTTAGTAACATAGCGTAAATGCATAAATAAATTCAAATAAATAAGGAAAAAGAGATTGCAGGGGAAGAAAAAAAGTAGTTCTACAGCAATAGAGACCGGTGCTCACCAGCTGTAGGTTGAATGGCATCTTCTTGGATAGGCACTGGGAAACCTAAAGTCACAAGTCACAATACTATGTTCTTTCAACAAATCAAAGGTTTCACTATTTCAACATTAGATCAAAAGCTGCAAAAATGCACAGAAATAAAGCTGAGATCATCAAGGACATTGACAGTGTCCTAGACTACAGAAAGAATATAAGCATTTGTCAGATGAAACCATCCAGGTAAGGAGACTGAAAACAAATGAAAACAAATTTCCAATGTTTTCTGACAGTCACTTTTTGATTACTTCCTGACTATTCATTTAATGATATGCAATGATAAGTTCAGTATCTAAGTGTGAAATACCGTGTAGGCACTTGAAAAATTATCAGTATTGCTAGAGTTACTTTTGAATCTGTACAGCATCAGTTATCAGTCTCCAAATGCTTTTTAGGAAGACGAATTAAAGATGTAACACCAAAACAAGAGCAAATTTATTTGTCTAGGCAGTCTTGTGTTGCGGTGGCTAGGGCCACCGCTAGAGTGGCCAGAGAGCCACAGGGCCTGAAAACAGCCTGAGGTCACTGGTGGGCCACCACCAAGGTTTAAAAATCCCTCCGTAGTTAGGGTGAGTTCCCACAAGACCTTGTACTTAATGTAGTTATAAATGGATTTTCCCCGGTTAGGATTGGTTTGCTGTTCTCCACCCCTTTTATTACTTGTCCCTTAAACCCGCCTTCTCTGTACTCCTATTGGTTCCCTTACCCCTACTCCACCCCCTGGCCCTCAGCCCACTGGCTCTGTTGCTGTGCCCACCCCTTCCTCCCCATATATAAGCCTTCTACCCTGTTTTCCATTTTGTCTTTCATCCCTGGATCCCTTGGCACCTGGGCCCTGCAATAAACCCACTTGCTGAGCCCCACACCGAAGACCCTTCTTGCTTCCTTGCCACCGGCTACCGTCACTGATTGTGTGAGTGAGCGTGTGCACCCTGCACCATCGGGTGCGTGTGAGTGCTTGCGCCTTCGCCTGGCCCTGTGCGCCGAAGCGGCTTCCCCTGGCTGGGGACCCTTCCGTAAGGCTGCGGCAAGGCACCACCGCCCCACGCCGCGGCAGCGTGTAACTTCTATGTAGTAACAAGAATCAGTGTTGTCATTTTTGATCGATGAAACATTTAAGTTTATTCCAACAGCCTTTGAAAATTTAAATGAGTTGAATACATACAATCTTTCATCATGAGAATTAGGATTTTTGTTTTATGTAATCTGTTTTTCTCTAATCTTTTCAACTTCAGTGTTAAAGCCAAAATCATTAGAAATGCTGTCCCAGGACCTTTCTTAGAAACATCTTTCTGTTTGTGACGACGTTATTCATGACCATCTCATATCTCTATGGTCATGCATAAGCATTGTCTTCTAAAGCAGATCATTCTTCTCCTTATATTTTTGCACTTAGAAAGTAATCTTTTCTCCACCTTTGTTTTACTATCTCTTCTAACGTGATTTCATAGGGATTTTTTCATTTTCACAGTCATCCTTACCATCTTTTTTGGCATCTAATTCAGGTAAATTTCATCATCAGCAGCTGAGTAATATTGTATACAATATTTTGAGTAAGATCCTGACCATATGTTACAAAATGGGAGCAATATTTTCCTATCGTAAGGAGAGTTCCTTGTTTGATGCACTCAATTAGTATTATTTTCACAGCCGTGTCACAGTCATCTTATTACTCAACAATGTACTCAAATTTTCATTCCCTTTCTTGCACACAATGAATGTAGTTTACATTTATAGGCTTAAGTTCTCATTAATCATAAATTATTTATGTTTGGATTTTTTATTTTATTTCATAATTTTATTTAATTTCATTTCCATTGCTTTAGCTCCCAAGTTCAGCCAACTCTTCCACTTACTGATCAGGTCTGGATAATACTTTCCGCTTTCTAACACTTCCACATTTCAGGGTGCCCACTATCTTCCTGCATAAAATTCTCTAAAGAAAATATTAAACATATCTACCCCAAGAAAAATGACTGAAGGAAATCATTGTCTAATTTCCTCCCAGTCTGATCGGTTCAATGCAACTTTTGCCACATTCCTGTTGCCTAGCTATTCGTCAATTCTAATGAATATAAGTCCACTCCTCTATAGGCAACTGTATGAAGTGCTTTATAACTCTAAATAGATTGGAATGACTTGACTACAATGATCTAATAGGTCAGTTGTCAGAAAATATGCATATATGTTTATTTCCAAAAAATATATATGGAGTGAATCTACTGTGCTAGATAATAATTTCATCATTTACTCAAAGGTCCGCAGAGTTCCATGGATTTGGTAATTTTTTTCTCCAAAATATGTTCTAGGCCATTATACATCACTGAGGCTTGTTATGTGCATATATAGGATGTACATACAGTGCTGTGTTTTTTTCTCTTCATTCAGAGACCATTCCCATCATTCACTCATTCACAGTACTGGACTTTCAATTTCAAATGATGATTCTTTTAAGGACTGGATTCTTCAAGACAGAGACTGAGGAATTATTCTGATTTTTTTAGAATTTGAAATCTTAAGTTTTGTTTCCATTTTAGATATCCTTACTTTTGCCATATACTTCCTTTTTGTCATAGTTTTGTTGGTGTGTGGTTTTTTTTATTACCATTGGTTACTATTTTTTTTCTGTATAGCAGTTACATTGAAAAAAAGAAAATCTGAGGCAAAACTATTCCTTTGGCAACTGGAATAGATTAACCTTGATCTTTTCTCCTTTCAGAGCATGTATTAGTATCACTTTTCTTCTGTTTCCTATCCCTGCTGACCCTTTTCTATTTTTATCTTTGTCACTGACAGATGTAATTTTCTTTAAAAGATTCAGCTTAACTGTATTTTGACTATTTTCACTTTGTTTCTGTACTTCCTTGTAATTTTTTCGTAGGAAAATTTATTGTAGAGTCTTTTTCTATGCTTTGTTTTCCTAATAATTGTTTGGACATGTATTATTTTGTTTCGTGTTGGTTTCTTTTCATTCAATAAGGCTTACGCTTCTTCCATATGAGTGCCCTCGTGCTTTGAATGAAAGATCGTGCTTAAATTTGCCCTTTTTACAGAAAATAATTCTTTTGTTCATTCCATTCCAATACTTGTGTTCATCATTCAAGCCAATCAACGTCGTCAGTTAGAAATAAGAAATGAAAAAGTCAGAGGGTAATTTTTGTTTTACATTTCAATATATCAGATTACTTTCTGTGGCTAACTCTGTTATAAATATGCTTTCTGATCTAAGGGAATTTATTTCCCTGCTTCATTTCAGTACTTGGTAGAGATATCTACCCTCTCCATGTGCAAGACTATTTTGTCCCTAAAGGTATTATGGTATCTATTTTAAAATATATGCCTAGAAAATTGTAGTGTTTCAGACTTATTTACTTGTTACTTCCAGAATTTTAATGAGATTACCACATAGTGAACTTCTGCAATTTCTTATAAGTGAAAGGAAAAAAAAGTGAGGAAAAAGGAAGAATTTGGAACTTCATCAAGAACTGGATTTAAAGTCTGTCTAAACACATATATCATTTAATGATTACTTTTGACTTGATGTGAACATAACTGATAGAAGTTTTGAAAGTTGAGCACCATAGGATATTAAATATTAGAAAGGTTTTATGACTGACCTTAACTTGAATTATCTTTGGTTAGTCAACAATCTTTTGTTTCCAATGCTATAAGGAAAATGCTGAATTAACAGTCCATTAGCATCTAAAGATTTCTTGTTCTTGCTCTGTGATGGCTAATACAGCTGGTGTGACTAAAAAAAAGGGCCTGAAAAACATTTTGCAATCAGATTGACAGCAAGAGGGTATTTTATTCTGCGTGTTGTTTTAGTTCTTTTTGTCTTTACTGAGATTGCTGAAAAAGATGTTAAATGAATGGTCAGCAGTTATGTGAGGACTTAGACTCTATGACCTAGTTTCAAAACACAATTCATTTGACATAGGCTCCCTGATTGCCACCTGAGTGTAATGTAATGTCTTTCAAATATTATTGACCAGCAACTCCTTCTTACTCACAACTTACTTCATGTAGGTATGAGGTTTTTCTTCCTAATTCACTGTTAACTTCCTGAGGCATGAAGCCCATTGTCTTACTCCATCCTTACTTTATACAGTGCCACAACTTCTTGAAAGCTTTTCTTTTAGAATTCATAGAATACACATGCAGAAGAAGAAGACATAAGACAGCCTACTGGTTTTATGTCTTTTGCCTGTCTTTTATAAAAAGAGGAAAAATTCTGACCACATGTAAATAGTGGTAGAGAATTTTGTTGCAGAGGGATCTAGAAGGCAGCACTACCAGAAGCACTGATTACAAAACCCATTCCTGCAATCTAATTTTGCAACTCAAATAGTGAGAGTGCCTAGTATATCTTAACCTTTTAGAGATTGAGAGGTTGTATAAAAAAACAGATTTATTAAAGGAGAAAAGAAGTGAAGGGGAATAAGGAGAATAGAACTAACAGAAAAAAGTGAAGGAGTATGCTTTTAACAGAAGTCTGTAAAATCATGTGAAAAGTCATTTATTTTTCAAGCTCCCAACATGGCTAACCTCCATAATACTGGTGTACTACCACTGCTAACTGACCTTTAAATTTTATGCTAGTATTATATTTTATATATGTTTCAGAAATAGGAGAAGGTTAAATTAATCTTCTTGCAGACTATAATTTATATATTTATTCTTCCATGTTCAGTTGCATTTTCTGAAGTACCCTAAGTTTAATAATTCATACTTAACAGCTCTCTGATGAACACACATAGTTGTAAACAAGATGTACTCTTTCTAAGCTGGTTAAAGTTGCATCCTTTTAGTCTAACATCATGTCGTCTTGTACACACTCAGTCTTCTGCCTGTTAGGTGTAAATAACATGTCTCTATGTCCTTGGACAATATGTATGAAACCTGTTACATTTGCTGTCTGTCTTGTAATGCAAAAGTCAGTAGGCTCTTAGAGAAAAAGCATTTAAAAAATAAAAAGAATAGGTTGTTTCAGGAGCTATTACAGTTTTATCCTAAGCCAAGGCAATTTGCTAATCTTCGAAACACAAGGTACTCTGATTTGTACTGCAGTTCATATTGTCAAAAAATTAGATTTTATGAAAGACTAAATAGTAAAAAAAAAGAGCCTTACTGATGTATGGTTCTTCATCCAGCATGTGGAGTGCCTTGGTTTAACACTATCTGGATGCCAGGTGCCCACCAAAGCCTCTCTATCACTCACCTCCAAAACTGAACAGAAGAGAGAAAATACAGAAGGTTAATGAGTTAAGGACCAGGATTCACTCACTGGTTACAGTCATGGGCAAAGGAGAATCAGCTTGGGGATATTAATAGAATTTATTAGCAACAAAATCAGAGCAGGATAATGAGAAGTAAAACAAATCTTAAAAATACCTTTCCCCCACCCCTCTCTCCTTCCCAGCTCTGCTTCTTCCCACCCAGTGGTGCAGGTAAACAGGGAATGGAGGTTATGGTCAGTTCATCACATGTTGTTTCTGCTGCTGCTGCTTGGGGAGAGGAATTTTTCTCCATAAACTTCTCCAGTGTAAATCCTTCTCACAGGCTACAGTTCCTCATGAACTGATCAAGAGTGAGTCCCTTTCCACAGGGTGCAGTCCTTCAGGCACACCCTGCTCCATCATGGATTCCTCATGGGGTCACAAGTTCTACTAGGAAATCTTCTATTCCATGGACTGCAGGGAGACAGCTGCTTCTCTATGGTCTTCACCATAGGCTGCAGGGGAATCTCAATTCCAGCACCTGGAGCACCTCCTCCGCCTCCTTCTCCAATGATCTCAATGTCTACACAGTTGTTCCTCTCACATATTCTCACCCTGTTCTTCTCTGGCCACAATTACATCTGCACAGTAACTTTTTTCCTTCTAAATATGTTAACACACAGGCATTACCACCATTTCTGACTGGTTTGGCCTTAGCCAGTGGCACATCCATCTCGGAGCCAGCTGGCATTGGCTCTGATGGACATGGAGGAAGCTTCTGGCAGCTTCTCACAGAAGCAATCCCTGTAGGTCCCCTGCTACTAAAACCTGGCCAAGCAAACCCAATACATAGAGAAAGAAGGCATAGATAATCAGAAATTTTAGAAGAATTCCTTTTTAAATGCTGAAGATTCCCAAGAATAATTAAGGAGACTTTCTAAAGAATTAAGCTTACACACTCTCAATTGAAATTGTGCAGATAAAGGTTCATATGATGCTTTGGTTATTTGTAGATAAAAGACTGGTAGGATCACTTTCACTACAATAAAAAAAACATCGAAAGATTAAACTTATATATGACCCTTTTTTCTCCTAGAACTATAGATTTCCTAAGGTAGAGACTTTTGTCACATTCCACTGTCTAAAGGATGTTGTCCTCAGATGGCTGGTCTCTAGGGAAGTTGAAAGATGAGGGTATAGTTCTGATCATGGCCCTTAAGAGGTCTTTAGCTGCCACACTGTCATTGGTCATGTGCCTAAATACCTCTAAGATCCTGAACTGGCCTCATTCTGAGGCTGAATATCCTGAAAACCATGTTGTTCTCTGGGTCAGTTCACTGCTGCTACCAATTATTTGGTACTATATCACGAGATATAGTACCAAATAATTGCCAATATATTGCACAAATTCTGAGCTACTGGAAGGCAAATAAAACAACTACTTGTCCTGGATTACAGTGTATTCTATCACCACCTTCATGAACTGTTGAAACCAGGTGTAGCAAGATTCCTTGCCTCCTTCCTCTGGACTATCTCCTGTTAATGGGCCCATCATTGCCTTGCCCCATGACTCACCATCCCATTGTGAGATGCTCTGCCCAGGGGGAAGGAGCCAAGCATTCCCACCTGGATAAAATCTGGGGTCTGGAACAGCAGAGGAAGCCTTACCTGTTGGGATCCCAGAGGACAAGAGCTACACACCCACCACTGGACTCTCTGAGGAGGACCAGACCTTTTCTACAAGATCACCGTTTCAACAGAACCACTTCAAAGAGAACTGCAGATATCACCGAATCGGACTGCTACCACCAAGCAGGGTCTCAGGTCATACTCTGACTCTGTCAGGTTAAACCAGTGTTTCTGTATTATTGCTTTTATATATCTACATCTATATCTTAGTAAAAGAACTGTTACTCCTATTCCTCATATCTTTGCCTGAAAGCCCCTTAATTTCAAATTTATAATAATTCAGAGGGAAGAGGTTTGCATTTTCCATTCCAAGGGAGGCTCCTGCCTTCCTTAACAGACATCTGTCTTTCAAACCAAGACCCCACTGTAGTTACAAAAAATCCTCTTTGAGAACTTTGAACTCGTGTCTTATGCTCCGCTGGGTTGTTTTTTTTTTTCCTCTTAAGCATGTTGAAAGCAAACAGTAGAACACAAGTTCTGTGAGATCCCATTTAGTTCAGAAAATAATTTTGCTATCAGAGTGTTGGCATCCTTTTTAATCAGAAAAAAGTATAAGCAGTCCAGATTTATTGGCCTGAATCTTGATGAATTATTTCACACATTATTTTTGAACAGCATGGTCACTTTTAAATCTAATAATTTTTAATTTTTTTCTGTACCAATTGGTTTATATAACTTCAGTCCACCAACAAATTATAGAGATAAAGTGATAGAGCAAAACCTGTTTTTCTACTGGAGTTGATAAGAGCTTACCTGAACTGCCTCCACTTGGGTTTTCTAATGGACCAGTGATTTTGCTTTTCTAACCTGATGATTCCTTAGGCACATGGCAGATTAACCTTAGAGATAGCATTTGGCGAGGTAGTCTGTTCAAGGCCATTAGCTTTTCTCACACATTGCTGTGCCAAAAAAACTTGCTAGTGAGGGAGCTTTTAATTTCTTTAATTTCTAATTTCCAAAGAGAGGACAGATTTTCAAATTTACAAAGCGATTGGGTTTTCTTATGATTGAATGGCAAGCAAGACAAATTAATTATACCTTCTCAGAAGGAGCATCCATTTCAATAAAGTATTAGTTAAACTATAAGGTTTTAAAGATAGATGTTTTTCTTTGGGACTGGGTATTAACAAGCTTCAGCTGTTGAAATAAGTTAGCTGAGGAGAAAATACATTCTCAAAACCTTTCTGGTTACTTGCAAATATGTCTTCTTTCACATTAAAACATCAATCAAGCATTTGTCTTTACTTCCTTGTATACTCAATGGAAGGCTATGAAGCTTCCTTTTACCTCAGTACAAAATACACTAGCCCTCCAAAATATTTGTATGCCATTGTTTCATTGCAGATTTGAGAGAATGGTTACTTCAAAGACAGAATGACTAAGCAAATTAATTTAATGTCTCTTTCTTTGTAACTCTATGAATCATAAAATGTATGAAATTAAAGTATTCGAAGCCATTTTGTGTGGGTATTATTTTTTTTTCCTGCAGCATTCCATCATGACTGTCACATTGCATTTGCATGCCTTCTTAATGCCAAATGATTTTCAGGACTGCTTGTTTTCTGAAGCTTCCTTGCCATTCTATATACAACACTGAAATTACATTGTTGCTGTCATTGGCTAGGGAATAGTTTACTCCAGACTTGAAATAAACTAACAAAAAACAATCAGTTACATAAGTGTTGCCATATTATTTTCATTCTCCAAAATACTGAAAGTGCTCTGTTCCTCCTCAGGTCTTTTTATCAACAGATGACAAAGATAGATCAACCCGTGCCACAGAACTGATCACTGACAAACCTGGTCAGATAACTTGGTATTCTGATTCCAAGACCAACAATGCCTCTTTTTGACAGTGTCACTGTATTAGTAGTAAGAGTAACATTAGTATTGCTGTTCTGTATTTATGGTTTAATCAACATCTATGATCACAGGTATGAACAACTATCCAGAGAAAATTCACAAAGTTACAACTTTCCTCTAGGAAACACCAGCTAGAGAAAGAGATGGGCAGTGGAAGGATAAAGAGTGAGGCAGCAAGACATTGCCATTCATTGTAGGGAAAAGACTGAGGGAAAAATTAAAGAAAACTGGGAAGTTATAACAGTACGGAAATTATAGGGGGCAAATGCAGTTGCTGTTCCTTGGATGGAACGTGGTCAACATGCCCGACTTCCACACACAACATATGCTAAGGTGGGATGAAACTGAGAGTGGAGCAGAGTGGAGAAACAATGACCAAGCTCTCTTGAAATCCTTGCAGAGGAGGGAACTCAGTGATACTTTTTAGCTGATAAGCCATGTATTAGCTGCCTACCAAGGGAGATAAAAAGAGATGTCTTGCTGTTGAACCAGAAACCAGGGTGAAATCACTCTCCTCAGATACAATACTGACTCCCATCTCCATCCTGAGGTTACCTCAGATGTAATACTGATCCACACGTCCATCCCAAAGCTACCTGTCTCCAAGGTATGAGCATCCCTCTCTGAGCATGATGTATGCCTAGAGTCACTCAAGTTCCACTAGACACAAAGAAATATTATAAAAGTAAGTTAAGCAGGGGGGAGAAGTCAGGGAAGGCTCCATGATAACTGTTGGGATCAGCTGGCAAGTTGAACATGTCTTCTCCCCCATGGGGACGTCTATCAAGTAAGAATCATACTCTATGCACACTGAATTATTATCGCTAGCTAACTTTTGTTAGGGATTAGAGCTTATCCATGTATTGCTTTGAATAAGTTTTTGCAGTCAATTACTATCACCACCAACCTTTGGACCTTAACCTGTCACAGTTTTCTATTTTACTAATAGTGTTATTCTGTAAACTGTTTGTATGAGTCCTTCAAGGGCGCTGGCAGTCACCAGCAGTGGGTAACACGCTCGACCATGGGGACCTGGGAGGTGGTCTCTCTTACACTGCTGGTCTGTGTCCTTGAGCAAGTTAGTTGAACTGCCCTCCATTCCAGCAGACTGCTCAGTGGAGGGTCCCGGTAATGGGATACTGACAAACTGGTGGGGCACAAGGGTCTTGGCTTTCCTGAGGTCCTGACACACAAATCAAGCACAAGAGGTTTGAGGAAATCTTCCCTCTCATGTGACATTCAGCATGGCCTCCCCATACCATCAGTCTTATCTGTATTGTAGGTAAGTCCAGACTGCCAGTCAGCCACAGCTTTGGTCTGTATTTGCTTTACCTCTTCATGAATGCAAAATTGACCAGAAGGCAACATAAACCTCTTCAGTTTCTGAAGCTGTGTTTTTTGTAGTACACAAAGCCCAAACTGAAATAAGACAACTCTTAATACAGATGACAATAATTAGCTAAATTAGACTGATTAGAATGAATGCCATTGACAGATGCCTCCTGTGCTTCTATACTACTTTCAGTTGTAGTCAATTGGATTTTCATACATATTCACTACAGGTGTTTAATTTGAAGAGCTTGTCCTTTCTGCCTTCTCTGAATATATCTACCTGTTCCCACAAGGACAAGAATTATGGATTGTTGGTTACCTCTGCTTATTTGCAAGGAACAGCAGCTTTTGAATATTTAAATAACTTCACATTTCATAGTAGCTATTTGAATTAAAATTCCTTCATGGAAGTGCTTTGTGCATAAGCCAAGTTGGCCTACATTAATCTCCGAGTCCCAATAAAGTATATTGACCTGTGCTAAGCTACAGTAAAAAAAATATATGATACATACTATATTAACCTATTTTTCCATGATCAGCTGTTACTAAGTATCAATTTTTCATATTATTTTATTTTGTTGTTATATACTAACTTACACTGAAAGATAAATCAAGTCACAAACTACTAGAAACTGAAGGGGAAAAAGCATGAACAAATATCCAGACAGAATCAATAGCTGCATCAACAGCTTGTACGTCCTATGGGAGTTCTATTCATGTGTTCCTCACATATAAAACAGGAAAACTTAATGTTTTGACCAATTGAAAATTTCTTATTAAGCTTATCACTTAGGTGTTTATTCTCTCCCCTTAATACCTCTTTCTTTATATGTGAATGAGATGAGGCCAGGCCAAGCACTGCAGACTGTTGGAAGATACTGTTCCACAGGATGGAAATATTATCTGAAAGGAAATTGTATTCCAGTAGCATCTGGTAAAACATTATTTTTCACATCATTAGATCATCTATGAAACACTAAAAACATCAGAAAAAGCTTGATACTTTTAACCTCTCTGTCATTTTGTTGCTACAGCCCTTTTCTACGTTAACAAAATCACAAGCATCAGCAAGACAACATATTTGAAAACAAGAAGAGTAGGGTTAATTTGGATTGTATCTACAGTCGAAGGAGTCAGTAAAGCTACATACGGTCCTGCAGTCTGAGGAAAGTATAACAACTTAATTTGGATAGCCTGGAAATTCTATGTGTTTATTTTAAGGAGAAACCATTGTTTTTCTTTTGCTTCGGTTTTTGTTTCTTCTCCAGGCAGTATTTTACCATTGGTACTTCATCAAATGTAAACCTTTCCTAACACTGTCTGTATTTAGCACGTGCACAGAAATGATCTTTATGAGCAAAGGTACTATTCATTACAGCAAGATTATGTGTACTATGCTGATAGTAAGTAGCTTATGCCATTAAAAACATCCTATTAAGCTACTTGCATTACCATTAAAAGAAAGAGATTGTGTCTTCCAAAATGGGAAAGTCAGTAGAAGAGATTGTTGCTTTCAGCTGGATACCTTTTCTTTTTACACAATCTCCCATCTTAATGATGTAAGTGATCATTTATCCATCTCCCCTAACAATGGTTAAATATTGACACTTCTTGAAAGCCATAGGGAGATCTGCGAAGTACTTCAACATGATCAAGATTTTGCCTAGCATTTTGTAGGTGAATCAGTAAGCACTTCTTTTTCCATAAAACTTCAGCAGTCCGATGACAGTAATAAAGGATGTTCTGATCATTAAGGAAATAGAAGGACATTTAAATTCAGACTGAATATTCTTGTCAGACTCAAGTGTTCTAATGTGGCTTGAATATCTGGCTCAATATCACGCTATCTTAATTTATTAGTAGTTAGTCTCAAAGAGAGGAAAAGCTATCAGTGTATGAGGCATACTAAGGCAGAGCAGTAATTAAAATGCTGCATTAAATGTCAGTGCACATAGGGGCATTTTGTACTTGGACTGTTTTACTTTGCAATTTCTCCTTCTTTTTCTGTGCATCAAGATCATGATATAAATAATAATGATGAAACTGAGTTACAGGTAACAAACCTTGACAATTCTAAAATACTATTTCATTAAATGTATAAAAAATTGCTGATAGTAGTACCAGAATATTTTAAAGGTTTAAAATTAAATCCATGTCATGATTTGAAGGGTGTTAATGGCCGCTCAACTACAGAATTTGTGAGCTTGTGTTTCAAGAAAGTGATAGATTAGTTTCACTGCAGTTGATCCTATGTTTATCTTTTTCTTCATAGCTTCTTGACACCAAAGAGAGGGAACATCTCAGGACTTTCTTCTGTGCTATTAACAGTACAGAGAAAGGTGGGTTTGGAGTCAAAATAGAAGAAAAGTCAGGGTATACATGGCTGGTATGGTTTTGACCAAAGAAAAGGAAACCCAAAAAATTCAATGAAAAAGGTCAGCTCATTCAAACATAAGCATTTCAGGAAGAATACCAATTTTAACATTAAAAAAACATAAACACACAACCAAACCTCACCCCCAGAAAACCCCCAAAACACAATTTCACAGGTCTCGGTTAGAATGACCTAGGCAGTCAAGACATAGTCAGACAAGAGTATTTGAATAGAATGACAAGGTAAATGGTCTTTTAGCCTTTGTGAAGAAGAGACAAGATCTAATTAACTACTGTGTTCAACTTAACATGATTTTACTTTGGTGTACAATGAAAATAAATTCTGACTTTGACCAAGATACTGGTGAATAGAAGGAGAAAGTAAAAGCCTTGATTTTTTTTCAGTAGTGGTTCAGCATTCAGCTTGCTGTTATGCTGCACAACAGGTTTATGACCTCAGTTAATCATCCAAATATTAAACTCCATTTAATTTTACATCATTTCTAGGAATAAGAATTTCAATCTGATACCATCTCTTAAAAAAATTCATGGAAATCACAGTCCTTGGAACACTTTTAACAGCTTTTAAACTACTTTGGGTCAAAATATGAAATGAATTTGCTTTCATTGTGGGGGCAATATTAAAAGTTTTGCCTGAGTCTAAATTATATTTTTCTACCTCAGTCATTGATGGGGATAAACAAAGTTTTTGAGAGTAGGAGTAATTTTTTCTAGATACTCTCTGGTTAAAAAACAGTATTTTAAAAGAAATGATTTGGGGGTGCAATGTTTAAATGTACGTATAATTTAGAAATTATGTGTTCACATATGAGGACTGTATGCAACACACCACTCTGGCTTCAAATGGGATTTTCTTCTGATTTCCAGAAAATTCTTATTCTGATTTCTTCTTTCATTGTGTTTGATTAGATATATAAAGATTCCATTACAATCCTGTGTCATATGATGATGAGGTAAATCAAGATTTTTCAACCAATATATTTCTGTATGCAATTGTATGGTCTAATGTGTGCAGATTTTATGTACCATAGGGAAAGATTTTTTCTTTTTTTTGTGAGAAAATGTAAATTATAGTAACGAAGTATAGCCAATCATATGTAGATCTTTTTTTCATTACCTTCTTCTAGAAAATAGATCATATTGTATACCCTAGTTCATACCCTAGTTCGAGATACCCTAGTTCAAAGAACAACAGTTACGGAAGAAATCTATAAAAAAAATCAGTGAACAATAAAATACATTTTTAGCTGCATTAAAAATGAACTGAGGAAGAATTATTGGTGTAGAAGACATCATTCTAGGGTGAAAATATATCTTAGAATGTAACTGGAAAACTTAGATGTAGATCTGGCAAACTTAGGGATGCCACAGTTAAGACAGCAACTTTTAGAGCTCTTGGTATCTTGTAGATTTTCCCATTTCTGTCAAACAAATAAAGTGACATTTCTATCTTTAGCAATTCAGTTTTAGAGTCAGAGACCAATAAAAATATACTTGACCCCTTCTATCACTAATGAGGTGAACAGTGATGTCTCAAAGCAGTATTACTCTACACAGAGTCTAAAGTACACAAAAATTCTATATATAAAAAAATAAAATCAGTCACATGACAGACTGCAACCAAAAATTTAACACTAGATTTGATATAATTGTGTTCACCTTTCAACTCTTTCAGGATCTTAAAAGTCAATGTACTTGTATGCTTTATAGTGTATTTATTTCCTTTTC
>VXAZ01003548.1:619-21169 GCA_013399875.1 Gymnorhina tibicen
CTCAGCTGTATTACAACTCAATTAATGGGTTTCTACAGCAGGCATAATTTTTCAGAAACTCACTGATTTAAAACAACTTAATAGTGAGCTTGCATGCAATGGTAGCAACATGCACAGAACAGCAATGTTCAGAAAATCACAGATGGCTTGTAAAATTTCAGATCTTTATCCATCAATATTCCTTGCTGTACAGGATATACAGCTTGTGAAGAAATGATAGGTTATAAAAACACCCTACAAGAAGATGGATTAATAGTACATAGTTAGTTATTCAAAGTATATATAAATATTGGTTGGAGAGGCACTGCACAACTGACAAATTTATGGCCTTTCATTTACAGTGTAAACAGCTAGGAGAACTAGACTATGTCACATACTGACATTATTTTATTAATTAATGTTACTTTATTGAAAGCAAATTGCACATCTTTATTTCATCAGAAAAATAACTATGTTCTGAACTTTAAAAAACTTCACTAACACTTTTCCTTTCCTCTATATGTTCAAATAATTTATTAGTTAAAAAAAATCAAAATGATCCTATAAAATTAATATGCAATCTCCTAACAGCTGAAAGCTCCTTTTACTATGTTCTAATTCTAATATAAAGAAACAAATTCCTAGTCTTAAGCATGTATATATAATTCCAAAAAATAAAAAGTTTACATTATTCTGGAAACACTCTTCAGCTGCAGGATTACACAATTAGTAAACTCATTCTCTCAGAAGCCCTTTTGTAGTTGCTCCTCCAGTACAAGCTTTAGTGGAAGTTGTTTATACGTAAGTCTTCTGTTCAGACAAATTTAATTTAAAATGCTTACAGATTTGACCAGAAATAGCTATCTAGTACAGGACTGAACTAAGGCTTTTTTCCAAACTCTTGTAATATTTTTGAATTTTCAAACATGTTTTCACAGGTGGAATTCCAAAAGTATTTGAAGACTTTGTCAGAAAACCAACAATCTTTCCAAAAGTACAGGCAAATATGTCTTCTTGATACTTTCAGACTGCAAGGATAAATAAGTGGAATGTGGAAAGGAGAATTAAATATCTCCAAAGTGCTTCAACAATAAATCCTCTTTGCTGTATATGTCATCACAAGTTGCATCTTACAACCAATGAATAATTTCTTAACAGAAATTATTCTAACGGTGAATTTCCAAACAGGTCTAGCCTGGAATCCTCCAAGGCAGAGGAGCAGAGGAGACCTATGTTAATTAACTAATCACTGAATCATCAGCAGAGGCTAAGAGGTAAAAATCTCATCTGTTTTCTCCTAACTTGAAATTGGAAAACAAACTTGTGCGGCAGTGTCATGAGATTTTTCTCCCACACTTGAGCTGCTGTAGGGAAACACACTGGGTACACATTTTTGATGTCAGTGAAGCAAATGCCACTTTCTCTCAGAATATATTTTCCTTGTTAGATTTTAAATTAAAATTGATTTCTTTCAATGTACTTCATCTTTTCCAATGTCTTTCCTTGGCTTGTGTTCTCCTCTTCTTTCCCAAAGCTCAGTTTTCCCTTCCCCTAGTTCCAACTCTACATGTTTCAGTCTCAGCAAACGTATGAGCATTTTCAGCACCTTCTTGCCAATCAGCCCAGCATTCGGTTTTTCTCTTTTCTAATAGGGATGCAGTTGGTGCAAAGTTATTTTTGCCTGTATTTTGCACTTGTTATCAGTTGGGAACAGAAGGAAACATCACTTTGGCTCCTGAATGAAAGCAACAGATAAGCATGATGCTTTGGGCTGTCTGCTACTTCTGTTAGCCACTAACAGAGCACTGTGAATTATTGTCTCTCTCGCCTGCTATGTATACTGAAATTCCCTGCTAGCAGGCCTAAAACATTTACATTTTCTCAGAAAATGGACTGAGAAAGCCAGATGCTAATATATAGTTGACAGTGTTAGAAAAAGGTTAAGCTTTGGCACTGACATTTACATGTATGCTTCCGGCCACGATTAATTCCAGTGGGTTCAGTTCAGACCTATGACACTGCTCCACAAAAACACAAGCTAGATGTTAAAGGAAAGCTTATGAGGAGAAGTAATATCTCTTATTAGATCAGTTGATAGGAAAAAATGACAAGATTCTGGCACAAAAGCCCTTGTTCAAAATAACATAGCGTAGAAGATTTCAGGTATGCTAGATGCCACATGGGACATTGATATTATACCTTGTTTGAAAATTCCTTTTTAAAATCAAGACATAGTATGAAGTCCTGCCTCAGACATCACAGAAAAAACACAGCAGTGAACATTCCCAATGTTTATGTGATACTCATGATTTCTGAAAAAGGGAAAATGGTACACAAGTTATCCTTAGTAGTGTAAGTTAGACTGAAAGGCAAATTATTTATAAAAATGACATAATATTTTCTTAGCTTCCATAAATAATAACACAGAGTTCAGTAAGCCTTTGCTTATTTCTTTGGACAAAAGGGGTGGCTACATGAGATGTTGATAATTTCCCTTTAAAAAAATTAAATCCTTTTTCTATGTCCCTTCATTCACACGTGTGGGATATGACCCTAAATTATACAGTCTATACATTTTAACAACTCATCCACATTTACAGTTACATAAGCCTTTCTAACTCTGAAATTTAATTTATTCTACATCTTTTGCTTGCATTTGTGATTTGCAGATATGTTTATGTGGAGACAGTTCATGTTTCTATTATCTTTTATTATACATATGGAAATATTATCAAATTAATAGAACAAATAACATCAAATTAATGAAGCAAACTTTTGAACACATATCTTACAAAAAATTTCCATCCCTGAGAGTGATACCCTTTAAGAGTAATTTTTGCTTTCCCAGTGATGGAATATTTATGCATTTGAAAGCTTAATTTCTCTCTTTAGTTAAAGATGTCAAAATATTTTTCATTTAATAATGTCCTGCAGATATAGTCATACAATTTAGAAACAAACTAAAACAAGCAAAAAAAAGAACAAAAATAAAAGCATGTTCTCAAATGAAACCTTTTTAGTTCTTCAAGGTTTGTGTAGATTAAGTTTATAAATTTTTATCAATAACATAACTACACTAAAAACATGGCACAGAAAAAGTACAGAAGTTAGAACAATATTAAAACACACTTAATTTCTCCCAGTACTTGAGCACTGTGGTTCTATTTCTGAGGGTACAACATAACTTTTCAACTGACAATACTAACACACACACACACAAAAAAAAGAATAGAAACGTAAGCTTATTATCTTTATGTCACATGAATTTCAGAAGTTTTATTCATAGCATCAGTTTATGATACTTGCATTACAGAACACTGCAATCCAGGACAGAATTTTCTATTTCCTCTTTATGTTATTAATCTCTGTACTTTTATAAAAACTATGTTTATCAGCAAAAATTCATATACTCATATACCTCTATTCTCCTTGTGGAAAGAATCATCAGGAACCTGTTTTACCATATCATGTCTTCAAGAGAGAATGAGTTTATTAGTCTCCTGCTGCCCCCAAAGGTGTAAGTTCTGCATCATGCTACCTATTTATGCTACTGGACTCTCAAAAAAAAATTTTCCAAGCTTTCTTGACCTAAAAAAAAGATTTTTATCAACTGCAGTAGCTTTTAGGTAAGATTGCAGTTCCTTGTACTACAAGGGATGACATGCTTGAGATAAGAAGAAACTTCACAAAAATACAGGGCAAATGCAGAGACAGCAAATCTGTAACATATCTTCACAGACTGCAAAGTGTTAATAAATACATTGATCCTGACTTCAGAACTTACAGTGACTGAGATTCTCACATTCTGATTTATGCCAGAAAAGTAATGGCTTGCCTATGAAAAAATAAAAGCAAAAGCATCTTCTAAAGCATTGTGGAATTATAAGAGCTGATTTCTGAGTACAGATTCTAACATCTCTGCCTGCTCCAAAAGTGTAGTAGTTTACTAACTACTTGAAATCATAATCAGCTATGGGTTTATAGAGAAGGATTTTGATTATGTTTTTAAACATTTTGTCATGATAATGCAAGAGTGCTAATTATAAACATTTCCTGCCTGTTGTGGCAAGATACGGGGGAGGAAAGCTGCAGGGGTGGTTTCTGTGAGTAGGGACTTTCACAACATAGGGCAGAGAAAGTAGCAGGCAACTCCAAAATGGATCCACTGCAGGACATAGCTTAACACATCAACAAAGATGATGTGTCTTTTCTGATAACATATTTCAGAAAGTGCAAAATAGCAGCTATGAGAGACAGGAATGAGAAAATATGTGAGAGAAACAGTTTACAGACACTAAGATCAGAGAAGGAGGAAGGAAGATGTGCTCCAGAGACAGGGGTAGAGATTCCTCTGCAGCCCATGAAGACTATGATGAATCAGATTGTCCCCTGGCAGCCCATGGAAGACCATGTTGGAGCAGATGTCAACACTATAGGCGTAGATGACTCCACACTACAGAAGAACATGCCCAAAAGGAAGCTGCAGACTGTGGAAAGTCCACACAGGAGAATGTGGGGAGGAGCCCAAGTGGCATATTTTCTCACAAGCCCATGGGGGACTCATGCTGGAACAGTCTGTTCCTGAAGGACTGTACCTGATGGAAACGACCCATGCTGGAGCATGTTATAAATGCAGGATGTTAGGTAAAGTGAACTACTTAGATTTCCTTGAGGTTCAGCATGTTCTTATTTAACTAGAATTATAAAGTGATTTTTTTATTCAACTTCACAGTACAGTGTTTGCTAAAATGGTACTGGTTTTCCACATTGTTTATTTCTATCTTAAATGCAAAATCATTAACCTGGACTTTGCTGGTTTATTTTATTTATCTAGTTTTAACCAGGTAATTTATCTAATTTTAACCAGGTAATTAGTGTGGTACAGTTCTGTTCCCATAAAGAGTGTAGAGACATTAACAGATGACAAGAATTTTCAAACTTATTTTCTCTGTTCTGATAAGGAGGGGAAGTGAGTTAGTGGCTGGGTGGGGATGTGGCAGCAACCCAAGGTCAACCATCACAACTGTCAACCTTTTGATGTGAGTGCTGCAAGAGTTGGTAACTTCCCTTTCTGAGAGTACATAGGGGTAATGCTTGCATTCATTTCTCCCTGAGTAGGTCACAACACCAAGGGAGGCCGTATGTGTTCTTCTACTCCAGGTTTTAAATATTGAAAGGATTTTTTAATCTGAAATATACCCAGATAATTCAAACAAAACTGAGCTAAGTTTTGTCACTTCTTGTCAAGAAGTGATTTATTCTGACCATAAAATTTAGAAGCTGAAAAATAATTTTCACATTATGTCACTTCAAGACCTCCATCTACTCATTTTGCTGTAAAGAAAATTTAAAAGTTGGCAAAAATTTTCCAAACTCTCTATCAGACTGATCAGGAAAAATTTTCTACTTGAATAAAAATCTGGTGATCAGCATGACCTTGATTATGTCAGCAGATAGAAATATTTTGTAAGTGTCTTTTCACCGGTCTTTTCTTCCAGTCTATAGTTGCAGCTATAGCCTCTGGTTCTTCAGAGGAAGAGCTGAAAAAATATATCTAACCAATTATTCATCAAGACAATGTACTCCTTCACTTTGCTGATGACTGGCTAAAGCTTTGAAGCATGAAATTTGATTTTGTTACTGGTTTAATGTATAGATGCAAGTAAAAAGAACATTAAAATGTCAATGCATTAAATTTTGTTTTCCCCAGTAGTCTTGAAAGATGATGATGATGATGATGATGATGAGCAGGAGGAGATGGAGAAGGAGGAGGAGGAGGAAAATAGGAAATCAGAGATTTAAATGTATCACAGTCCAAATGAACGAAAGCAGTCCTATATTCATTAAAACCACGCACAGAGGTGATAAAATTTTCTGGAGTGAAGTATACCTTTGAAATAGTTGTGTTATCAAAGGATTGAAAGTTGCATTACTCTGACAATATTTAAATATCTCAACTAGAACATTTATTTTTAATTCTAATACTATACATGTCTAAAAGTTGGATCTCAATAACTGGTTTTATGTCATCATTTTGTCTTCAAAGCCAAACAGTTATCCTCTCCTTTCAATTACAGTAGTGTGCATATAGATATATATTCATGTAGAATTCATCCCTCAATCATCTCTCTGATTAAGCTAGACAACTTAATCTTCAGAGGTCTTGAATTTTAAGGGTCGCTTGATTCTATTTTCAGAATGAAAGCTCTGTCTTCCATCCCTGGCAAACAGATCTATCCTTAAAACTCATGGCTGAGTGAATAATCATCATTCATGTATGCGGCAGTTGGGTATTTCTTAAACAAATTGTCCTATTTTTTAATATAGAGACATGTAGAAACCAATGCATATGGCAGAAAAATGACAGAAAAGACTGGAAACTGCTAGCTATTAAAATGAAATACAATTTTACTTCATTTTGGTACTACAGACCCTTATTATTATAGTCATAATGGCGACCAAACTGCTTGTAATTACTTCTCAGAGTAAGATGGAGTGAATCCAGAAATTTCTCTACCAGTCTTAAACTGTAACCCTAGAGCCAGATGCAGAGTTTATAAGCAGTGAAGTCTGCGAAAGATACAATAGATAAGATAGTTGCAGAGACAGCAAATACTTCCAAGTGAGAGGGGAAAGGAAAGAAAAGAAAAAAGGAGAAATATAAATTCACATACAGTTTCAGCATATTGCCAAAGCCCTCCTTAGATGATACTTGTTTGCTAATGTGATTTTTAAGATCATGTTCATTAAATTTAAAAACAAAAAAAAATAAACAAAAAGACCCCCAACAACAAAAGCCACCACAACATGTAAGTTACTTCCAGAGGTGAAAAAGAAGATAAAGTAGTGCACTTGGGGGAACTGGTTGAACAAATTGTCTTCTGATGTGCTGGTATGTAGTATCATGACATGAGGCAAGGACAGCTGGTAATGAATTCTCAGACAAAACTTACTGTAAATGTTTTTCTATCACAAAGTCATAGAATTGTGAATAATTTAGGCAGGAAGGGACCATGGGAGTGATTTTTCTAGTCCAGTTCTCCACATAAAGCAGATATAACCACAATTGGATTGCATGTTGTCAAGTCTGGAATGAAGGCAATAAAAACAAGGAACTCCAGGGAATCCATTTCACAGAGTCTGATTACTAGAAAACTCATGTATTTAGTAGGGTTTCCTAGATCTTACTAGAAGCTGTTACCCTGTAAACCCTAACAAACACAGCTTAATAAGGGAGAGAGAGATACTATTAAACTTCAAATTGCAATTAAACTTTGAAAGCTTTTTAAAGGTAAAAAAGAAAAAAAGATACATCTTTGATTTAAAAATTGAATGATGCATTACCTCTTGAAATTTCCTATGCAATGCTGCTTGTTGTACATAGAATCATGTTTCCTATTTTTTTTTCTGCTAGCAAATACAACACATACTCTTTTTCTTCTATGTTTTCATGTGTGAGAAACAAAGGATATCTGTGGTATGTGGAATATGAATATGTAGTTCTTTTGAGGCATCTGTAAAATCCAAGCAGGAAGGAATTTAAAGTAAGGAATAATAAAATACATGCGTATATATAAAATTAGATACATTACTCTGGCAACACTATTAATTAAAGGGAGGTTTTTAAGACTACCAGACATTGATGGAGGAGACTATAATAATTGTAAGGCAAGTAAGATGACTAAAAAGTTCATCTCAGTAAATATCACTGGTGACTCCTTGTGACATCTTTTTTGCTTAACAGTGATTCTGTTTAGTCCAAAAAGCAGTCAGCTGATGCACATATTCAAATGTTCTAACAGATTATGTTATCTCAAATTTGGTTGCATAAGTTTAAGATAGATACTTTAGATAACCAACTTTTTTATATTTTATGGTCTAAATGAAGATATAGCTCATCAAACTGGCAAGTTTTCAGAAATTCAAATGATAATGATGATGATATAAAGCATCAGACCTTGACCTGATGAAACTCATAGAGCTGCAGCTCCAAAATATTTGGCAATCATTTCTTGGCCTCTAGACATTAGTTAAAGCAAGATAAAATCATCCTGGGTCAAGGAAAATCCAGAAGATTCTAAAATTCTGCACTGTTGGATTGATCTAAGACTTTCTATCAATCAAAGCTGGCAAAAATAATACTAAGTTTTAGGATTTGAAGAAAAGATTTTTTTAGGCTTTAGAAGTTCTAAACTCTTAATTTATTCATTTGGGTTTATTTGGCTTCAAACAAATAATGTGTTTGGATTTTCTGGGATTTCCTATGGATCGTGCTTAAAGTTTCATGTAAAATTCGACTCCTGTGCGTCTGAAAATATGGGCCAAGATGATCCTAACAAGTAACCTTTGTGAATGTCAGGGAAAGTGCCCAAGTTCATTGTGCAAGGATAAAATCATTAAGAATTTTCCTGTTCCCCTGAATATATTGTTCATCATCCACTCACTATTTATGCCAACCAATTCAATACAATCTGCTTACCACTGTCTTTAGTTTATAAAGTATGTATCTGAAATGTACTAGTGCCTTTCTAGTTTATTCAATAACCTTAAGCATAAAGGTGTCTGGCTTATTTCTAGCATTCTTTTGTATTAGATATCCTACTTTCTCTGTTTTTGTGAATGGAATCTAAATTTGCTATTGGAAACACATAGAAAGACTGTCAAAAGCTGCAGTAGTTTATATCAGGAATCAGAATAGCTCCTGTCTGCTTCCAAGAACTAAGGAACGGTGAATATGTTACCCACGCAGAAGCTACATTGAAGCTGTGATCTGGAGCAACACCTGTTCAAATATGTTTTATGTATTCTATAATCAGGGAACAGGCAACTAGACTTGCTTTGCATGCAGTCCTTTATAATTTATCTTGAATATAAAAATTATGCTGGAAAGGACTAGAAAAGATAATTTCCTCCTAAACCATAAAAGTTCACTCACAGTATTACCTGAAGAGCAGATTTACTTTAGTGACACTTTCTTCCTTGTCAGTGATAAAATACTGATCAAGTTTTTTCAGTCATCTCATCATTCTGGGTCTGTGTTTGACCCTGGCTACACTCAGCAGGCCCAATCCTGACCCCCAGCTGCAGTCTGATATGACAGCCTGAACTCAGCCTGCCCTTATCCCCACAGAACTGGGTGATGTCCTGCTCTACTGCTACGCTATGGAATCCCCAGTACCCCTGGCCTCAAGAAATCCCCTATCCCACATAACACCCTGAAATATATCCTGTAAAGTTAGGTCATAGGAACACAAGCCAGATCACATTTAACACGTTTAACAGCTTTATTAATTATCTGGATGACAGAGAAAATTCTCAAGGCAGAGCCCATCAAAGTATATACAAATCTGAAGGGAGAGTGCAAAGATGATAGAATCAGGCTCTTTTCAGAGGTGTCTAGCGACAAGATCAGACAAAATGAGCAGAAACTGAAACATAGGAGGGTCTTTCTGAACACAAAAAATCCCTCCTTGTTGGGAGTAACTAACCACTGAAAAAGGTAGCACTGAAAGATTGTTGGATCTGTGTCCTTGGTGATATTCAAAAGCCATGCTGGACGTGTGTCTTGGAAACCTGGTCTAGGTGACCCTGCATGAACAGGCGTTGTGGACTAGGTGTAATCCAGAGGTTCATTCCAATTGCAACCTTTCCGTATGCCTGCTGGCTGAATCCTCACTATGCAGGAATAGCTTTTGACATAACTTCCATTCATTGCCTTGCTTTCTTCTATCCTAAAGGAAGAGCTAATTATCAATGTTATGGTTCTCCTAATATGGTAGGTGTAATAAACTGTTGTCAAAATCTTCTTTATGGCTTCAGTTGGTAATAAACTGATCAAAAGTAATTGAAGCCATTTATATAGCAAGAGGAGAATTTACTGTGGTGCAGATTGAATAGTCAGTAGATTTAGATGAATAGCCACAAAATCCAGATCCTACTGTTCCTCGTATAGGAACATACAGCAAAAAGTCTTGAGATAGTTTATTGGTTTGATTTAGAAGATGGGAAATTATTGCAAGATATGGAGTCCAGACAATCTGGTTCGTTGTTAGTGTGAGACTGACATTCTTAATATAGGTTTACTAAGCCAAGAAATTATCCGAAAATACCCAAAATGAAATATTTTTATTTTATTTTTTTAATAATGGATGAAGGGAAAAACAGGAGATAAAACCTCTTGTCAGACATAATAAAATTTAGTCAATAGATAATATAGTATTAGATTTTACAAGCTTGCAGGCACCCAGCTATTAAGATTCTGTACTAAATCTAGTTTTGTATCTAATGTAATTCTGTAGGAGTATTTTCAATGCATAATCTAATTATCAATGTTATCCTGGCTATGCTATTACAGATATTTGCATTTGAACATAAAAAAATAATGCGGGAAGTCAATATCTCCACTAAATGGAGAAAAAAATAACTGAAACAGTTTAAAGAGGTGCAATATTTCTCCTCCCTTATTTTGATGGTGTTCCTTTAGTTAACAACCAAGCTGAATGTTGATTCAATGAATTTAGTAATTTCTCACCTATCGTAATATACTCTTAGTAATCCAGGTGGCAGATAATTAAATCTTTTTACTTAATATAGAAGATTGGTGTAAATCTTAGTTTTAATTTTGATATACTTGAAGATCCTGCTTACATATTGCGTATTCTTTCTGCACACAATCAAAAACCAAAGAGTAAACACAGTGTTATGACTAAATTCAGATATTCAACAAAGAAGCTGGGACTATGTTGTACCATATCAGATCTTAAAAACCACACTTGCCCTAGGCTTCTCCACAATCTATAAATTCTATGTCTTACAAAATGCAAAACTCAGCCTTCTGTGTTGAACATTATCTTCTTGAACAGTTTCACTTCTGAACACATTAAATTACAAATAATAAAGATATCAAACCTGTTTTTTTTCCCAAAGCAATTCAAATGCAATTCTGCTTGTTAAGTACAACTCAAATCTGCTTCACTACATAAAACCAAAAAATAAATATTCCTCAGGGCCTTAGTCTCAAAGCACTTTATACTGAACAAATTTGCTCAAATTTTCATCATGAAACAGATTCCCATGCAATTTCCTTCTTCTCCCTCCTATAAAACTTTTATCAGATCCTACAACATGCCTACACAGTTCATTGTACCACTGAAATGAAAGCAGAGTCAGCCAGGATGTTTTAAACCTAGCCAGGTTTAGGAGAGCGAGGAGCTGGGGAGGGAATAAAACTAAACCAAACTAGATCAAGACATGCCAAACCTAAACAATCACTCTTGAACCAACAGATTCTTCTGTACTTTTATCTGTTACTCCAGCTTCATTCACCTCTGTAATGAGGCTACCTATACACATATCTTTTTAGCCCTTAGTCATCTGTCACCTGACAATGGCTTTACTTTTGCATTTCTGTCTTGACAAAATACACATATTTTTGATTTCTTTCGAATTTAATATTTGTTCACAAGGCAAGAAATTGCATATATCAGCCAGGTCATACGGAAGAACACTCAAGAGCCCCTTTATTCCAGTTTTCACAAGAAAATAGTGCAAAAATCGTGATCAATATCCTTTACCAGCTTATTTTTGTTCTTGTTACTATTATCTTTAATATCACTAGTAATATTTCCAATTCACAGGGTTTTTTTTTTTTTAAAGTGCAATAAACATTTTTCCTTTGAGATTTCATAATGTCACCTAGATCAAGTTGAAACTGTAGTTCAGTATATATGATTTCTACCAGGTTTGGTGTAAGGTCACAGGCTCTCCACAGATCTTGCAGTGCAGAGTCTCAGGACCTTGATCTACCTGCCCAAGCCTGCACTTCTTTTAATTTCTGTTAACAAATGTCTGATGCTCAAGTGACCATTGTCAGAAAACTGTACTTCTGATCAAGAACTGATCAAGTTTACAAAAGTAACTGGTTGGTCCAAGCAGAGTGCAGTCCTGTCTGTGATCTAGTATTGCTACAAAGCACTCACAGGCATACAAGAGAACTACTTCAGGGATCTCACATGTTTTAAATTAGTCTTAGTTTTTCTTTGACCAGGTTTACTAACATGCTCATTTACAGTTGATTTACTTCTTTTCAGTCTCAAGTTATCTCCAGCTCAAATATATTCCTGTCTCAGTCACATTCCTATGCCTATTTTGTTCCAGAACACTTGCATCTAAAAAGGATGAGAGAAGGGATCTTTTACAATGCAATTCATTATTTTTGGTTGATATGGTTATGTTCCATTTAATGAGTGATTCTTTCTTGAGACTTATTTGGAACTGCATTCTAAAATTCTCACAAAAACAAGTCATTAAAAAAAGCAAGCACCTCTTGATAAACACTCCCTTCTAAAAAGAAAAAAAAATTAAAGTGGGATAAAATATTGGAAACAAACCAGAACCTATTTATAGAACCTTAGGTAGTAACAGGATCAGTATAACAGTTTCAAAAAAAATAAGGTAATATATAGCAAAATACACAGCAACAGTAGGCCATATTTAAGAAGCAATTCAACAGCAGAATGAAAAAAATGAAGATAATTAGTCAACATTTGGGACAGAGTGCTGTCAGCAAACAGACAAAACATGTTGGCTGTTGTTTTCCCCACTATTACTTCTAACAGAAGAGCTACTGAACTTCAGTTATTTGATTTTAAAAGCTACTATTGTCTATTCAAATTAGGCCAAGAAGGATTGAAAATTTTTCTGGTTCTCACCAGCTTGAAGGAATCAATGAAGTGGTTCTTGAGAGTTCAAAGAAATTGCAATTGCACCACCTTGCTGACAGAACTATTAAATTCCTGGTAGGAAAGAAAATTCATTGCGTCTTTTGTATAAAAATAGTTTTGATGAATGTTTAGCCTAGACTTTGAAATGCAGTGTCAGGGAGCAGTTCTGGCTGCTCCGCGTGGGGAGGGAGCCTGGAGCAAAGGGTGAATGCAAGCCTGTAGGGTAATGCCATCCCATGACGTTGATCCAGAGCACAGATGCAGCAAGTCAGGGTCAGGATCAGACACAGAAATAGTCTACTGGGGTAAGGTAGGGCTCAGAGCAGGATTGAAAGTTGTGTCCAAGGATTCATGTTAGGTCATGACTGAGGCAATATGACCCTGGGCACAGGCACAGTACTGATCTGCTACACGGCTCGGAAAAGGGCAGCAGAAACACTCTTTGCTGGAAAAGTGTTCCCCAGAGATGGAGGGCATCCCAAACTTCTGGTTTCTCATCACTGATGGAGGCAAGCTTTGACTAAATACTTTCATTCATTCCACTTAACACCTTCACTGCTTCCAATGACTCTAGCCCAGTGAACTTTTAGGAAGGGGGCTGTAGTCAGGATCCTTACAGAAAGGTCAAGAAAAAAAAGTTATCTGTCAATCATTTCCAGTAAAGCTTTTTTGATTTCACTCTGCTTAGGTAAAATTGCAACTGAATGTTATTTTAGCTAGTTACATTTCTAGATTTAAAGAGTGAGTTTATTTATGGAATTGTGACTACTGAACTTGAAGAATACGTACAAAAACTAAGGAATGCAATTTGTGCCATTGGATTATTAATACTTATTACTGGTATTTTAAAACAATAGCTCCTTCTGTCGTCTTGAAAAATACTGCATAGTTTCTCCATGCTTATTCATTCAGCCATAACCTAACTCTGCAAAAACTCATTGATGTGTTCAGTTTCCCAGTGCAGAAAGTGATGTCCATGGTTTCCATCTACAAAAGTTAATTTAAGTTACAAATCTAAAAAGAACTATGCACAATTAGATATATGTGTTTATAGGAAAAGCATATTTGAAATCTGCATTTGGGGTTTTTTAAATTATTTTTCATGTCTTTTAAATCCATCTCTTGTAACAACTATTATCTTAACTAATGATCTCAGGAATGTTTTGCTCTTTTTTCACTTTTATTTTCCTATTTGAAAATTTTTATGCCAAAAGTAAAAATTGAGATAGAATTTTAAAATATTGTCTTAAGTTTATTTTAAGATTCTTGATGAGGTCTTCAAAATATTAACTTGGGGGTGACTTTGAACAGTAGGTTTCATTTTTACTGTGTTGCTTATGTTGAGGTATTTCATACTGAGATTCTGTATAAAGATCTGTATTATGTGCTCCTATCATATGAGACAGGATGTCTTAAAATCCATGGAGTGGTTACTTACCATCCTCTGATACTTTTGCCACAAAACTTATTTGAATATACTTTTGAAAAATCGCATGCCTTTTCTAAATCTGAACTGAAAAATAAAAGAGAAATTTAGGTGACATCTGTGACCCTATTATGCTGTTACAGAAACTAGTTTATGTGCTCTAGTGTACTGCTATTGCAGTACTCTCTGGAACAATGTCATGATGTAAAGAAACAGAATTCAAAGATCATCCAGTGTTGCTATAGGTTACAGGGTGGAAAAGACTCAGCATAGACAGATATAAGTGTACAACAGACTTGAAATAAGTTAGTAGCTGAGTAATTGTTTTGTCAAAAATCCAGAAAACCATAAATGACTGCAGGGTCCAAGTACAGAATCACATTTATTATGTGATTAGCATTTTTCTACCAGCAACCTTTTTAGCTAAATTATTAAAGGGCAGTCAAAGATGAAATGTCTGAAGAGTCTGCAGTGGCTGATACATGGGTAAGGCTGCAAGAAAAATTTATCTCTGCTGGTGATATACGAAGCTGGTGCATGAACAAGTAGGAAATTCAGTAATAAGAGTTGTCAATACAACGCATTCCCCAAACAATACAATCAATAGGACAAAAAAAAGTTAAACACTGGAAGCACAAACTGATTTTGCACCTTTCAGCCTCAAGAATGATGTCTCTCTTAGGATGAGCAGCCAAAATTTATTCCTAGACATTTTGGAAGTGCTATCGTTCCATATGCTTGTGGTCTATAACAAAAACTTAATGCTGGGAAAAGCAGACAATCTCCTCGGTTAATAAAAGGATATTTTTCACCCAAATAGGCAACCAGTTAACAAGCTAGAAGGGTAAAAAGAAGGACATGAGAAAATGCAGAGAACTAGCATTATATTTAGTAATTACAGCATAGTATGCCAGTCAGTCTCTGTAGGGAAATAATTTTGCCAGTAATTCACACTTCTATGAATGACAAGTATCTTACTGAAAAACTTCACTTCAGACAGAGGAGCTTTATCCCACTCAGTCATGCAATTATGGACCAGTTTAGGATACTCATATATTACCTGTATTTTCCACAGCCTTTTTTGTTATCTGAGGAATTCTGTTGAGCTTTCTCAGAATGCACTGTCATGACAAATAGCCTTAGCTCTGTGGCTCTCCTGATCTGTAAAGGACAAATTTTGATCCAAATTGTACTAGTTGCTTGTTTTGGAGGCTCATTACAGTGAAGTAAGAAAGGAGTGTGGAACTTCCCTGCATTTATAGAGTTTTTCTGATAATTCGTTTTGTTCTTCTTGGACATACCCATCATATTCTCCAGGAAACAAGAGCTCAGAGTCCGCTAGTTTTGCTTTTTTGTTGGAATGAATCAGGTGTCAACATGTTCTTATCTAGAACTAGGATAAAAATGTAAAGAAAATTCCTATATAGTAAGACCATGGTTATTTATTACTTGTATTGGAATATCGTGTCTTCATTGAGAGCTACTGTAATCCATGGATATTTATTGCTATTTATATTAAAAGCATTTTCTTGGTTATAGTTATTATGTGCTTTACTGATTCAAATCAGTTTTGGCTGAGTTAAAAATTAATCAGTTTCAAATGGAAATATGTTTTTAATCTATTGTTTCCCTTCTGAAGTCTGCAATTGAACTAAATATTGAATAAAATTCTTAGTTGATTATGATATCAACTAAAATAATATAGAAGTATTTTTTCTCATATTCTGAAGAAGGAAAAACACTAAACTATTTTTCTAAAGGATATAGAAAAGTACAACAGCACACTGCAGCAAAACTTAAACATTTTCAATAACTAAAACATTTTGAAATTAAAAAAAACTTGGATACAAAAGAATATTTGCAAAGTACAGAGCTTTCAACTGTAATGCCCACCAGTAACATTGTAGGTGAAGAAAGGCCTCAGAATGGACAGGGGCGTGAATGTAGCAGTGACTAACAAGGAGGTACAGTAAATAAAAAAATTAGAATCTATTTCAACAAGGAATTCCAGTTTAAGTGATCCTTGGCTGCCACACAAGGTGCTTTCACTGAGAAAAAAAGAAATGGGGAGCAGCCAATGAAGTGGAGACTTGGGACATAATTCCTGGAAGGTTGTTAGCCTAACTTTGTTCATTCTTGGAAGAGATGATGAAACTGAGTATGTGCCTAAACTCCCAAATCAGAAGTGAATAGACTGGAGAATACTGCAGTTATGTTGTGGGTGAAGGAGATTTAGTTGAAATAACACACAGGAAGCACTCATTTAAAAAATAAAAACTCACTGTACCTTCTCATTAAGAAGAGCTGTGTATGATGATATTCAGTGTCATTGCACTACCCTGAATAATGCCCAAGCGGAACACTTTTTCCCGGACTGTGTTGAGAAACTGAATTCTGAATAATGGTTTGCAAACCCAAAATCAGATGTGGGGTAAAGCTTAAATGAGAGCTTTCAAATTAAGCTCTTTGAAAATTTACATTTAAACAATTTCATAATTTTGAAAATGGTGCAAAAATAGCTTAAGATTGAAATGTAGTCCTTAAAGGGCAGAAAGTTAGAACAAATCTTTTACTTATGGAAAAAATTAAATTAAGTAGCTTGATATTCCTTTTTTTTCTTTAAATGCTGAAATAAACGTGCTTGGAATGCATCAATTCTGTCAGCCTTGGCAATAGGACGTCTTTTAATGCAGATTAATGGTCTGTAGCTCGTGTAATGTCAAAGCCATCTTTTCTGGTGAAGGGATCTGACTCTTCAGCATGATGATTTCCTGTCTTGGAGTCTACAACCCTCTTTCCATGTAGCAAAAATGCCTGATATAGAATAACTTTAAGGACTGTAATCCTTCTTGATAACTAGATAGTTGCTTAAATAAATGACATTCTTTCAGTGGGCTGGGATTAGAAAATTCCTTGGACAAGATGGAAGATCAAAATCTGAAATTTTTCAGGAAAAGTCAGTTTAAAAAAATTCAATGAAAGGACTTACATTATCATGCTTAAAAAATAAATAAGCAAGGATGAGGCAGAGTGCGTATTAAACAAAGGAAGAACTAGTTCTATGTATGCTTTGCTGTCAGAGAATCCCTGGAGAGAGCTATGCTACATTTCAGGGTTTCCTACAAACAAGCTTGGTTGCTCAGTCTGCCATCATCTGTGTGGGCTGCATTCCAGATGAGAACATGTGGGAAAGCACAGTGTCTAAGCTTCATGTTAGTCAGGGAGGTTATCCAAATGTTTGAAACTGATAACTGGGAGCAGGGCCAGCAAATTCTTGGCATTTGATATGTGGTTAGGTTTTTGGGGAACAAAGCCAAGGAAATCTTTATAGTACTCATTGAAAAAAAATCTACTGAATGTGTTCTAAATAATGCTCTTACTGTACTCTTGAGATATGGTAAGGATGCGTGAATTTGCCAGTCCTTGTGTTGGTGCAACTGCCATGAATTTTTATGAAAGTTTTATCTAATGGAAAATGCAGACTAATCTCTCATTGCTGTTTTGGATGTAGTATATTGAGTGACAATGTCTTCCTCTTAAGGATTTTTGATAATACCTTCTTTTTCAGAAAAAAAGAAAAGTTATTGTGGTAAAATGAATGTAAGCAAAATATCCTTTTTAAAATCACAAGGGCACTGTTCTCTAAAAAAACTTTTACTTTCTGTAAAACATAATTTCTATACTTTACTTAAGTATTACTGTTAAGATCTACTGACTCTTACAATTGATTTGAAAAAGGGAAAAGGAGGAAAGCTATGTGTTAGCATAAATAGACCTATCTGGTTTCAACTCTTTTGGTATTCTTTTATTTTCCCCCATAATATACTGTACTATGAAGGTCATCCTATTAGCATCAAAAAGGTAGTATAAGTACCGTCACTGAAATTCCTTCCCCTTCCCCTTCCCCTTCCCCGCAGAAGATTATGGNTGTTATAATTATGACTTTTGTGGATGATCTATACAAAAAAGATTCATATGTAATGTATTTTAATGTATGAGATACCAATTATGGCCAAAGTCTTCATGGAAAAAAGCAGGTCATGTGGACTTTCCAAGTTCAAATAAATTCAGAAGATGCAGGAAAAAAAAAGGTAAGATTTTTAGTTTGCTGTCTTAAATTAGTCCTGACATTTTACTCTAAATAGATCTAATGTCCCCTATCAAGCACTACATTTCTTTAATCATACCATTGCTATAAACAATTTAGTAAATCTCTAAGTTTTGATTCCATTTCCTTCTTCATGCAGATTATTTAGTTGTGTACCAGCACATCAAAGACATTTTATCTTCCCTGTAGAATCTTTTCACTAATACACTGATTTCTAAGTAGAAGAAAACTGCTCCACTGATAATAATTTTTCACTTTTTCACAGTAAATGTTATTTACTGTAATACGTTTGCTGTAATACATAATGAAATCCAACAATGCAGCTCAGGAGTAACATTAACTGACGGATATGCACTAACAACATTTTCATTATAGAAATGTCAACATTTTACTTCTTACAAGAGAAATCAACAGCTGACTAACAACAATCACCTGCTTTTACCAGCCATTCTTGGAATTTTGGAACTCTCTCTGCTTATAATATATCTGCTCTGCTTAATAACATTAGCCATAATTTTACAAATAAGGCCTGACTAGTTATTTTGGTAGCTACAGATAATTTATACAGCTTGCTCTATGGAGAAAAAATAATGAAATTTCAATTTATGTGCTTAAAACAGTACAAAAATACAAGCTGAATAATGAATAATAGAAGTGGGAACAGATTATGAAGTTATTTGACATTGACCTACCTGCAAAATCTTATTAATGCAAATATGTTTAATCTATTTTTTTCCAACTGACGGTGTCAGAAAGTAAATCTTAGGTGAACACTACTATTACATATTCCTGCTCTATAATCTTTGTTGAATCACTAAGTTCAGTAACCACTGACCCTGCAAAGATGCAGGTCAAGCTGCTTTTCTGAGAGCAGTTGATAAAAGAAATTCAATTATGTTCGAGATAAGAGCCTACATTTTTCATACTACGTTAATAGGGCCACAAAGAACACAATTCCAAGGGTTAGTAAATATGATTTCTGAGTCTACCAGTCATAAATATGGAACTATTTGTACACATATCCTAAAAAGTTTTACCGATTTTCTAGGAATATTGAACTTAATTTGAACAATAAGCAATTAGAATATAGAAACAATCTCAGTGGGAAAACAATTTTCAAAAGCAGTTATTTGCTTTTCCAAAATTGCCTCCAAAATTGTCATACCTTGGTGCTTATATTCTTTTTCTATAAGAGAACACTTACAGTTATTAGTAAATGTACATATGTGTTCCCTGGCCAATCAAGCAGAAGAAAAAAAATCCTGTAAGGGCAGACACAAATATTAACTTTGTGAGAAGATCTTGTCTTTCTACAGATAAATTATTATTATCTACAATTGTTCTAAAAATCATAACTTTTAGTACCTCATCTGGGGAAGAAATGCAGCAAACTCTAAGGGGAAGGATAGAAATTGCTTTGCCACTAGGAAGTAACACTATATAGTATTAAATATAGGAGATAAATTTTTAAAAATATCAATTAAATGGAAAATACTTTGCAAATTCACAGAAGAGGAAAATGTGAATGGTTTGTTGAGATTTAACCTAAGCCCTAATTTTTTTCTTGATTCCCAGGAGGAAAAAAGGTCAGGGATTTGATTAATTGCTCTTACCAGATAAAAAATAACTGTTACAGTTATTTTGGACAACACTAGGTTGGGTAGGAGTGTCAATCCGTTGCAGGGTAGGAAGGTTTTGCAGGGACCTGGAAAGGCTGGAGAGATGGGCCAAGATCAGTGGGATGAGGTTCAATGAGACCAAGAGCTGAGTCCTCTATTTTGGACCCAACAAACCCAGGCAGCTCTACAGTCTGGGAGCAGAGTGGCTAGAAAGCTGCCCTAGGGAAAGGACCTGGGGGTAGTGATTGACAGCAGCTGAAGATGATCCAGCGTGTGCTCAGGTGGTCAAGAAGACCAATGACATCCTGGCCTGCATCAGCAAGTGTGACCAGCAGGACCAGGACAGGGTTTGTCCACCTGTACCTAATGCTGGTGAGGCTGCATCTCAAGTACTGTGTCCATTTCCGGGCCCTTCAATTCAGGACTGACATCGAGGTGCTGGAGATAAAGGCAAAAATGTTGGTAAGCGGTCTGGGGAACAAGTGCTGTGGGGAGTGGCTGAGGGAGCTGGGATGAGGGAGCAGGTTTAGCCTGGAGAAAAGGAGGCTCAGGGGACACTTCATCACTCTCGACAACTGCCTGAAAGGAGGTTGTAGCCAGGTGAGGGTCAGCCTCTTCTCCCAGGAAATCAGCAACAGGACAGGGGGACATAGTCTTAAAGTTATGCCAATGAAGGTTTAGGTTAGACATTAGGAA
>VXAZ01003582.1:0-11606 GCA_013399875.1 Gymnorhina tibicen
GAAGGAGGAGGAGGAGGAGGTTGGATCTGGAGTCGCTGCACTTGAAGGCTCCCGAAGAGGAAAATCGTGGATGAGGAGCTGCCGGAATGCGGTGAAAAATTATCCCAGCGCGTCGACGGCTTCCAGGATCGGGATTAACGACGGGGCCCTGCTGGAATTTGGAAAGGCCGGGCTTGGAGCAGCGGGAGAACGAAGGAATCCCGGTCTGAAGGGGCCGGGTGGTTCCAAAGGGTAAAGTTCTTTTTCCTTATTTTTGGGGGGCTATAAATAACCCTTCCCTCCCTTGTTCCGGGGCCTTCGGCCGCAAAACTTCCCGGGAATCCGAGGCAGCATCTCGGATCCAATTATCCTTAATTACCGTGCTTTGAAAGGGTTGGGGAGGATGGGGAGGGAAAAGGAAGGAGGCGAACACGTGAAGAGAGAATCGGGGGGTCTGGAAAGGGGCGTTTTTTGGGAATCCAGGAAAAGCTAAAACCCGCGGGACGGGTGATGTTCATCCCGGGTTTTGGCCGGATAAATGAAGGATTGCAGAGGATCCTGGTTCATCCCGGGTTTTGGTGGGATAAATGAAGGATTGCAGAGGATCCTGGTTCATCCCGGGTTTTGGCCGGATAAATGAAGGATTGCAGAGGATCCTGGTTCATCCCGGCTTTTGGGGGGATAAATGAAGGATTGCAGAGGATCCTGGTTGATCCCGGGTTTTGGTTGGATAAATGAAGGATTGCAGAGGATCCTGGTTCATCCCGGGTTTTGGTTGGATAAATGAAGGATTGCAGAGGATTCCGCACGGACAGGGCCGCCAACAGGGAAGGAAGAACGTCGCCGTCTGTCCTAAGCCAGAATTCCCGGTTGGATAGGACAGGGATACCCGAGGTGCTCCCCGTCTCCCGTCACAAGGAGGAAAAGGTTTTCCAGGTTTGGCTCCCTCCGGAATGTCCGTGAACGGCACTGGGAAGCCAAAGGTTGGACTCCGAGGTCTCTTCCGTGCCGAGGGAGCCTGGAATTTCCCTGTTTGGAATGGGAGGGACCTGACCCTCCTCCAAAACCTGGATTGGGAACGTTGACGCTGCTGCTCGTTCCTATTTTAGGGAATTTTGGCTCCCGGAATTCCTCCTGGCCCCCAAGCACCCGGGGGATGCGCGGTGAGGGATCGCGACGCCGTCAGCGAGGGGCGGGCAGGTTGCGAGCGGCGTTTTCCCGAAGGATTTCCCATCCCAACAAGCAAGGATTCCCACCGGTTCCTTTTGCCACTTCCTATGAAAAGTGTTTCCTAGGAACGCGGGAAGCGTTGTCCCGTTTCCTGACCTCGTCCCGCGGTTTTGAACATCCCACCCCCAGCTCAGGGAAGAAAATTCCCTCTTTTCAGTGATTTCGTCGATGGCGGCCCGAGAGTTCCGGAATCCTGGGTATCCCGGTGTTATCCCAGATGATTTCATGCTGGAAAAGTTGCCCGGAGAAGTTGCGGATTCTCCATCCCTGGAAGCGCCCAAGGCTGGGTTGGGCGGGGCTTGGAACAACCCGGTCTATGGCGGGGGCTGGAATGAGGCGATCCTTGGGGTCTTTTCCAACCCAGACCCTTCCGGGATTCTGGGATTCTCTGCTGCTTGTGCGGCCGGGAAGTCGGATCTGGTAAAAACCAGCAAAAAATCCAACGGGAATTCGTAAATCCTGACACTCCCGAGTTTTCACGCAACGGAAAATCCACCCCCGACAGCAGAAAACGGGGAAAAACGGAATCGGTGGGAAGAGAACGTTGAATTTTGAGGATGAGGCTTGTTTGGACGATGGATAACGTCCCGTTTCCCAGGATACGGACGGGACACGGCGTTTAACCCCATCCATAAATCCCTCTGGAAATGTGAAGGTGAGTATTCGTCAGCGGTGAAAAACCGGGAAAAGTCACCCCCCGGTTTCCAAGCTAACGCCAATTCCAAGGCAAAACCGCGCCCGGAATGTTGGCAAATTAATATCGAAACCTGGGAAACCTCTGGGAAACCTGGCGGTGGAAAAAGAACCGGGAATTCTGGGAACTTTGGGGTTTTGAGTTTTGGGTTTTTCAGCGGGAGTTCCATCACTTTTCCACGCTCTTTCCATGGATCACCTGCCGCCTCCTGAACCCAGGGAGCGGAAAATTTCCACGAGTTCCGGGGCCTCACTCGGGCTTTCAACAACACTTCCGGCAACTTCCCAGGACGTTCAGATCCCGGGAAATCATCCTGGGAAGCAGAACCCATGGATTTGGCAGAGCAAGGCGATATTGGAGCATGGAACTGCTGACGGGGGTCTGGAAGTTCCTGCCGCTCCTCCCGCCTTGCGCTGCGCTGCTCTTGGCAGTTTTGGGGAGTTTTGGGAATGCTGGGAACTGCTGGGAGTCCTGGCTCTGATCCGCCAAGCTGGGAAATTCCCTGCCTGGAATAGGAATCGAAGGAATTTATTTGTCTTTTCTGGATTTGTGGCGTCAGAAATCAGCTCCGCGCGGCAAATCCTCTGTGGCGAATCAAGGGGATTTAATTGGAATGTTAATGGCTCTGGGATCACCTCCTTGAATCCCACGGGAGCTTCTGGAAGCGTTTTCAGGAAGGGCAAGGCCCGGCTGCAAAAGGGTCGGCACAGGAAAGGCAGTGCGCAAAATATCCCGGAAAACATTCCGGTGAAAAATGGGAAAAGGGGCACGGGGTAAACTTGGAATACAGGGTTCAGGTTAATCCCAGAATCCTGGGATGGTTTGGGTTGGAAAGGAACTTCAGGATCAGCCCATTCCCACCCCATTCCATGGGCGGGGACACCTCCCACTGTCCCAGGGGGCTCCAGCCTGGCCTTGGGCACTTCCAGGGATCCAGGGGCAGCCACAGCTGCTCTGGAAATTCCATCCCAGCTCCTCCCCACCCTCCCAGCCAGGAATTCCCAATTCCCAATATCCCATCCATCCCTGCCCTCTGGCAGTGGGAAGCCATTCCTCCTCCTTCTCCCACTTGTGGTGTCTCTGCTCCAATCCCAGCCGGCGCAGATCCAGACCAATCCCGGGCGGAGCCTGGAGAGATCCATCCCCACGGAACGCTGAGGTCCCACGGGATGGAGATCCGGGTGGGTTTTTGGGATGTCCCTCGGACACCGTTGGGAGCCGGAAGCTGGGAAGCAGCGGAGACACCCCAGGGTAGCAGGAGATATTTATTCCATCCATCCTGAATGTTACTGTTCCGTCCCAGAGCCCCGGGTCTGCAGCCTCCCTTTTATCCCGGAATCTCAAACCCCTTTCCCGTGGATTCCGGCGTCCGGACAAGAAATTCAGGCCCGGTTTTAATTCCATGGAAGAAACAGCACCGAAGGAACTCCTGGCCTTCTAATTCCTGCTTTATTCAGGAGACCAACCCCGCTCCTGGGCCTCGTCCCAGGTGTAATCAAGGCAGGGAATTGTTCGTTCATTCCATTGTTCCGGAATTCCAAACCCGGAAGCCAAAATAAAAGCAAAAACCATCAAAAATCCAAGAGAAACCAAATCCTTTTTTTTTTTTTTTCCCCCCCAGCTTTTACGGATCGATTCCGGCATTCCCGAGCTGATGGAGGGTTTGGGAATGGAGGATAACGAGCCTCTGTTCTCAAGCAGGAATCTCGGAGGCACAAAGGAATTAAATTAAAAGCGATCCCTCGGAAAGCCACGAGCCGTGGAAACCGCTGGGCGACACTTCAGGAATTCCAAGGAAAACAGGATTTGCTCTTGGATCCAGGAGCCTTCTCAGCTTAAACCTGGCAGGGCTGAACTTAAACCTGAAACCACGGGAGTAAAACCGGGAGCTGGGCTCCGGCTCTGGCGGAAAACTGCCGCTTCCACCTGGGATCCGAGCAAATTTAGGGATTGCGAAAGCTCGGAGGCGTTTCACCGCCCCAAATCCTGGGAATTTCTGGACATTTCCCCCGTTCCTGTTGCAATCCCTGTGTATCCAACGCCACTTAATAATTCCCCATCTTCTAAGGGGGAAAATCCAGTGGAATATTCGCGAGGAACTTCGGATATTTGGGATTCGGCGGGTCTTTCCCAGCGGTGGAGGGGGAGCAGAGCCCGGCCGGTCCGGGCTGGTTTGGGACGGAGATCCCGGAGCCCGAGGGAGCCGACATTCCAAGCTCCGCTCCCAGCTGGAGAAGGCGCGGCTCACTCCTCCCACCTGCTCCCAGCCACGCGATCCCAGCTCTTCCCCGGGGGTTCGCATCCCTGGAATTCCTCCGTGAGCCAGGTTAGCGCTCGGAAGCACCCGGGAATCCAGCAAGGGCGGGCGGGGGAAAAGGAGGAAAGTTCCGTGGAATTTTTTTGTGCCCGATCAGCTCCGCGGAGAGCGGGAGGAAGAAGAGGGATGGGGGGGAAACTCTTGGATGCGGTGGGATGAAGGAGGAGCTGGGATGGGTGGCCCGCGAGCCCGGGGATGGATTCGGGATGTTGGCCGCGCATTCCTTGCGCGGGCGGCGAGGTTCACGGGTCCGCTCCTAAACTCTGGCTTCCGACCGACCTTGGGAATTCCTGGCTGGAGCTGGAATTGAACCGGACGAGGTGGTTTTTTTTCCCCTGGGATTCCCGGCTTTGCGGGAGTTTGGCGTTTGGAGTCACCGCTCGGACGCCTCATCCCAAAAAAACGAAGCTTGGCTCCGTGTTTGGTTCGACTTCTGCTTTTAGAATTCGTCTCCTCGTCGCTCCCAGCTGGAATGTCCTATGGAATCTTTTAAAGAAAGCGATTTTAAAAGGGGAAAAAAAAAAAAGGAAAAGGGTTCTGTCAAACGGCAGCGAAAGGAGAAAGAAAAATCTGGAATTCGACCAAAAGAATGGGAATTATCACCCATTCTTTGACAAAACACGAAAAAAGTTGGGAAGCCGTTGAAATCCTGGATAGGCACAGGAATGAAGGAAATATCTGCCAGGCTGCAGGAGTGCTGGAGGTGTTTCCTCACACCCCGGGATGCAGGATGCTGGGATATTTTTGGGATACTCGCATGGCTCCCACCCACGTTTCCCAGGAAGGGCATTCCCGGTGCTGGCAGAGCAGCGGATGAATTCAAGCCCCTGGAATTTCGGCCCCACCTGTTGGACCGCTCCTCAGGGGAGGAGCTGCCAAGGCCTTCCCAGCAGGGTGACTAATCCATGCTGGGAACACCGCGGAGCTTTCCAGGGGAGCCGCGGGAGCCTCGCCGGTGTCTGGCGCATTCCCCGCTCGCTCCGAGTGTTTTTCGGATTCCTCAACGGAACTTCCGCGCCTCACCGCGGCAGCTAAGCCTTATCCCGGGCTTTTCCCCCGCGAGGTTTTCTGCCATCCCTTTCCGACTCCGGAGTTCGGTGTTCCCGGGCGAGCAGGGAGGTGGGAATGGGCGGAGCGGCCCTTTATGGGATTTTAATTTTGGGCAGCGCCGGGGTTTTTGAGTTATCTCCTCTCCAGCGCCGTAAAAAAGATCCACGTGCTTGATTTTCTGGGATATCCCTGGAGCCTGGGCTGCTGCTCTTCCCTTCCTGCTCCGCCCGGCTTCTCCGGAGCGCTGGAATTGCGCGGTCCAAGGCCCGCAGGAGAAAATGCAGGAGCGGCTTTGCTTCGGAGCTGAGCTGATATCCACAGGTTTAAATTAAGGGTTCGGAGATCCAAAGGCAATTCCGCTGGGATTTGGGCCACGGAGGAACAGGTGTGCCGGAGCTGGACGATCCTTGTGCTTCCCGTGAACTCCGGAGATTCTCTGAGTTCGGTGCTTTCCCGTCCCATCCCTGGGAACCTGGAACTTGGTGGTTCCAGGGATAAATTTGGCTGTGCCGCCCCGGTTTTCACTGTTGGTCTCCTCGGAAGAGCTTTAGGGGAGCAGCTCCATCGGGAGCGGGACCTTCCGGCTCTCCTGGAATTGATGGGTGGGATCAAAGTGCGGGTGATGGATGAAACATCAGTTTGGGAGTGAATCTGGGAATGGTTTGGCTTGGAAAGGATCCTAAATCCCATCCCATTCTCACCCCTGCCATGGGCAGGGACACCTCCCGCTATCCCAGGGTGCTCCCAGCCCCAGTGTCCAACCTGGCCTTGGGCACTGCCAGGGATCCAGGGGCAGCCACAGCTGCTCTGGGAATTCCATCCCAGCCCCTCCCCACCCTCCCAGCCAGGAATTCCTTCCCAATATCCCATCCATCCCTACTCCCCTTCAGTTTAAAGCCGTTCCGTCTTGTCCTGGCGCTCCAGGCCTTTGCCCAAATTCCTCTCCCTTTCCAGAGGAGGCAAAAAGATGGAAAACTTCCCCCGTTTTCCCTGGATTTGGTAAAACTTTGCCCTCGGCCGGGCTGGAGCGAAGGGAAAACTTTCCATGAGGAACGCACGGGATGGGATCCGTGGGGAAGTGTCCGGCTCCGCTTGGGATGAGAGCTCAGGGCACCAATCCCTGATTTCGGGAGCGCTCGGGAGAAACGGAGCCGCTTCCGGCGGGACAAAAATCGGGAAAATGAGGAAAAGTTCTGTGCTACGGAATTCCTTAATGAATGCATTGGAAGGGAATTTATGGATCATCCCATTCCATGGGCGGGGGGCAAATTTCACTGTCCCAGGGTGCTCCAGCCTGGCCTTGGACACTCCCAGGGATCCAGGGACAGCCGCAGCTCCTCTGGGAAAACTGCTCCAGGACCTCCCCACCCTCAGGGTTTGGAGCCTCCTAAAACGCGAAGGAAAAGGCGGAAAATTCGGGAGCAGCGGTGGGGGGAAGGCTCCGAGGCAGCCAGAAGGAGACGTTTGCCGAGAACACCGGGAATGAGCCCGGATCCCACGGGCCCGGGCCGGCACAATCCAAGCCGAGGAGCTTCGGGAAGGACATCGGAAGGAAGGAAGGACACGGGGAGGCCACGCTCCTCCCGGGATGTTTCCGGTGGTTCCGTGCCCGGGAACAGCTCCGGGCTTGGTCTGGCACGGCCTCGGACAAAGCCCACGGATAATCCAGGGAAATTCCAGAGGGATAAAACCGGGTGGATGCCCTCCCGAAAGAAACCCGCCTTTCAGCGCCGCTCTCGAGCTGCTCTCATCTCATCGTTCCCAAAAAAATCCCGGCTTTGCCGTTCTGCCCTGCCTGCCGTAGACATCCCAAAACTTGGCCTCCTGCGGATCCTCGGGTCCCCGGGATTTCTTCGCTCCTCGCTGCCTTGGGAAACGCTTTTCCCACCGTCAGGCGTTCCGTCCCGGCTGCTTATCAGGTTATCCAGCGTCACCTGATCCCTGGGGAACGGGCCGGGCACGTCTCCCTCCTAAAACCGTGATGTTAAATATGAATTTAATTTATATTTAATTAATTAATGTGGCAAACGTGTAATTAATGGGACATTTAATATGAGTTTAATGTTTAAAGCTCTGGGGCGGTGTCAGCGAATCCAAAAAACCCCGAACTTGCCACGTGGAATTTTCTCCATCGGATGTAAACACGGGAATATTTCTCTTCGCTCACGTGAGGGGTGCAGGCAGAGGAGCGTTTTTTTTTTGTTGTTTTTTTTTTAGGGGGAAAAAAAAAAAGAGGAAGTTCGGGATTTCAGCCTGGATTGGAGCCGGAAGGGAATCACGGAGCTGACGGAAGTTCCAGAACACTTCCCAAATAAAGATTTATCCGAGAGTCCAAGGATTGCTCCATCGGCATCCGCTCGTTTGGCTCGAGCGAGTCGCTTGATCCCTTCGCCCTCGGAGGATTCCAGCCGTGGAATAAAGACAATTCCGTCCGGTCGTTCCTTGTTTTTTTGAAATGCTGGAGCACCTCTGAGCCGGAATAACTGGGAGAACGTCTCAGGATGCAGCTGGCTCCTTCCAACCCGGAAACGCTCACGGATCCGTCCGCAAACAAACCAGGATCCTGGGAGTTTGGGAAAACCCCCGGATCGTGAGGCAGAAGGAGCCAGGGCAATTCCCAAAGGGCGGTTGGGATTTGGAGCGTTTTATTCCCGGGAGGGAGGGGAGGGAAGGAGTTCCTGCGAGGGGACGCGAGCCACGGGGCGGGGTGGGCCTCGGGCCGGGAACGGGGCTGGAGCGTTCGACCGGCTCCGTGATCAGCTGGGAAAGGGCTGGAGCAGGGATCACGGATGGGAACCAGATCCATGGCCTGGAGTGTTTGACCGGCTCCGTGATCAGCTGGGAAAGGGAAGGGATCGTGGATGGGAACCAAATCCATGGCCTGGAGCGTTCGACCGGCTCCGTGATCAACTGGGAAAGGGCAGGAGCAGGGATCACGGATGGGAACCAAATCCATGGCCTGGAGCGTTCGACCAGCTCCGTGACCAACTGGGAAAGGGCAGGAGCAGGGATCGTGGATGGGAACCAAATCCATGGCCTGGAGCATTTGATTGGCTCCATGATTAACTGGGAAAAGGCTGGAGCAGGGATCACGGATGGGAACCAAATCCATGGCCTGGAGTGTTTGGTTGACTCTGTGATTAACTGGGAAAGGGAAGGGATCGTGGATGGGAACCAAATCCATGGAATGTTTTTATTTTCTGCTTAATTAACTGGGAAAGAGAAGAAGAAGGGATCGTGTGTGGGAAATAAATCCCGTGTCCTGGACTGTTTGACTGGCTCCATGATTAACTGGGAAAAGGCTGGAGCAGGGATCACGGATGGGAACCAAATCCATGGCCTGGAGCGTTTGATTGGCTCCGTGATTTAGTGGGAAAGGGCAGGAGCAGGGATCACGGATGGGAACCAAATCCACGGAATGTTTTTATTTGCTGCTTAATTAACTGGGAAAGGGAAAGGGAAGGGATCGTGGATGGGAACCAAATCCACGGAATGTTTTTATTTGCTGCTTAATTAACTGGGAAAGGGAAGAAGAGGGGATCGTGTGTGGGAAATAAATCCCATGGCTCCGTGATTAACTGGGAAAAGGCAGGAGCAGGGATCGTGGATGGGAACCAAATCCATGGCCTGGAGCATTGGATTCACTGCCTGAACAAGTGGGAAAGGGCAGGAAAGGGGATCCTTTACGGGAATTAATCCCGGGGCCCGGCATTTAACGCTGGCGCGGTCGCAGATCTCCAGGTCTGACCTTTCCCGTGACCCCTCTTCCTGCACTTTGCCCATCCTTCCTGGGAGAAGGGGCTGGATCCAAGATTCTCCCGGCTCCACAGCCGTCCCAGCACTCCCCTTTCCCACCTGGATTACCTGCGGAAGGAATTCAGGACCCTCTGGCCCTGCAGGCTGTGACTCCATTCCCTCCTTGAGCCTTCAGGATCCTCCTTCTCCTCCTTCCCTGTTCCATGGACATCACCCTGCTCCCAGCACATCCCAAAAACTGCCTCACTAAGTGCATTTCCCTTTGTTCTGGACGCAGAATTCCTCCTTTCTCCACACGTGCACCTCGGATCCCCTCCCCTAAAAAGAGCAGGAATTCTGGTGTTGGGGGATATGGGATGAGTGCGCAGACTTGGTAGCGAAGCGTTTGGGAATTATGGAATTGCATTTTCCCTTCTTCTTCTGGAATTCCATCACCTTGAAGCCCCCTCAGGGTTTTCATTCTCCCGCCGCTCTTCTCCTTCCTTCTCTTTCCCTGGTAAATTCCCTCTTTCCAGGCACTCCCAGCCGTGGCAGCAGCAGCTGGAAGAGCCCCAAAAATCTCCCCCCAGGACCCCCCCTTTCCTCCCATCTTCCTCTCCTTTGCTCCAGCTCCTGGAACATTCCTGAACTTCCAGCTTCCAGCAAGAGCGAACCGCATCCACGCCCTGGAAGCGGATACGGAGTGCGTTCCCGAGGGTTCTCCAGCTCCTGTTCAGAGGCCGGCCAGGGTTTGTTATCGTTGTAAGGATCACTGTCATTCCAGGGGCTGGGCAAACACCGGGAAGCGTGGCCCTGCTTGTGCGGATTTGCCGTGCTGGAACATTCCGGGTGCCGCTCGCAGCTCCGATCCCGGCCGGCGGCGGGAAAACAGGGAAGCGCAATCAGGAGCGGAGTCAGGCTGGGGCTCTGTTGCCGTTGGCCGGCAGGTTCGGGATGGGAGCTCCGGCCAAGAGGAAATCGGATCCAGATGGAAGTCTCACTTCCAGCGCCTAAAAAAAGGCCCCGGACGGCTCCGTGTGTTGTGCAGGGATTTTTTTCCTCAAGAAAAATCCCGTGTGTTTTCCGAGGGGATTCCAAGCCTCGTGCCCTCGCTCCTGTGACGGGAACGACACCCGGCTCCTTTTCCCGCTGCTGGCGCGGCTCCAGGAGAAACGCTCCGGGCTCTGCTGGATCCCCCCTCCGCCTTCCCAGCCTCCCGTTTTTTTTCCCGCGTGGAGTGACCTGAGAGGAACTTCCCCGGAGGTGCTGCTTTCCCGCTTCCCGAGCTCCGGGCAGCTTGGCAGGGGCTGGAGTTAGGCTGGGCCACGGGGCCTGGAGAGAATTCCCGGCCGTGCTGCTCCCCTGCAGCCCGGAGCGGAGCCTCGATTCCAGCAGCCGTCCCTTGGACCGGGAATATTTTCCCTTTGAAAGGAATCTGCTTCCAAACCTGTGGAAGCTGCTGGAGGATCCAAAACCCGGAATGTGGGGCAGAGTTTCCACCCCGTTTCATGGAAATTCAGCTCTCCGCAACTCCCCGAAGGGAGGCTGCAGCAGGGCAGGGGTCGGGCTCTGCTCCCAGGGAACAACTGGAAAACAGGGAATGGCCTCAGGCTGGGCCAGGGGAGGCTCAGGTTGGACACCAGCAGGAATTTCCCCATGGAAAGGGTGCTCAGGCCTTGGAGCTGCCCAGGGAGGTTTGGAGTCCCCATCCCTGGAGGTGTCCCAGGAATTCCTGGATGTGGCACTCAGTGCTCTGGGCTGGGGACAGGGTGGGGATCGGGCACAGCCGGGACTCGGTGGTCCCAGAGGTCTGGGATTCCATCCTGGAATCTTTAAGCTTGGGAAAGACCTCCAAGTCCAGCCTTCAAATCCCATCGCGCCCGGTAAAACATTCCCTGCCCGAGCGACCCCAGTCCCGGTGCAAGGGCAAATTCATCGGACAGCGAGCGGNTGGGATTCCATCCTGGAATCTTTAAGCTTGGGAAAGACCTCCAAGTCCAGCCTTCAAATCCCATCGTGCCCGGTAAAACATTCCCTGCCCGAGCGACCCCAGTCCCGGTGCAAGGGCAAATTCATCGGACAGCGAGCGGCGTCTCGGCCGTAAAGGGGAAGGAGTTGGATTTTCCAAGTATTCCATTGTTATCCCGGGGCTGTGATCTCCTCGTGCCGGGCGCAACGCAAACTTGGAGATTTCATTGTCCAGAGAAGCTGCGGATGTTCCCTGGCAGTGCCCAAGGCCGGGCTGGACGGGGCTGGGAGCAGCCTGGGATAGCGGGAGGTGTCCCTGCCTGTGGAATGGGGTGGGATGGGATGTTCCTCACGGTCTTTTCCAACCCAAAGCATTCCAGGATTCCATGATAACGCAACACCTCGTTTACCATACACGGAGAGCCGTAGGTTCCGTAAACCACCGGATATAATTCCTGCCCTGAGAGCTTTCCTGGGAGCTCAGCCCTCCGAAGGATCGACGGGTTGGGATGCTCGGGATTTTCCTGCTTTAGTTATTCCTGCTCAGAAAATTCCCGTAAGATCGAACCATCCTGAGGAACGAGGGAAACGATCCACGTCCCACCAGGATAAGGAAAGGGAAGGGAAGGTTTG
>VXAZ01003585.1:0-18173 GCA_013399875.1 Gymnorhina tibicen
CCGATGGCGGCGGCGCGGGGGTGGCCGCGGAAGCTGGCGGCTGTCGCTGCGGTGCTGCCCGGCGGGGGCGGCCCGGGACGAGCACCGGGACCGGGTCCTGCCGCGGAACCGGCTCCGGAGCCGGTCCCAGAACCGGCCGCCCCCGCCGCAGCCGTGCTCTACGTGCACGTGAGCGGGGACAGGGGGGGGACCCCGGGGCTTGTGTATGTGCGGGGTGCACGGGGAGTCCCGGGTTTGCACACGTGGGGACACACGTGGGTCCTGGGGCTTGCACACGTGGGGAGAGGGATCCCGGGGCTTGCGCACCTTGAGGGGCACGGGGCTGGCACAGGTGGAAGGTGAATGTGGCTCCTTGGGGCTCGCACACACATGGGTGCATGTGGGACTACGGGGCTTGCACACGTGGGGCGGAGCCCAGCCTTGCATACGTCATGGGGCTAGTCTGAGCTGAGGGGGTTCCCGAGCCGTGCACATGAAGGGTCACACCTGTGGGTCGTGTGCCTTGTGGGGCAGGTGGGGGGCACTGGGGTCCATGCACCGCGCTGGGGCTGTTCCCCCTCAAAATGGAGTGGCGAAGGGTGAGGGCATGGCCGTCCCCCACACGCCCCGTGCCCGCAGTGGCCCTACTGCCGCAAGCGTTGCTCCTACTGCAACTTCAACACGTACGTGGTGCCCGCGGTGGACGAGGCGGCCGTGCGCACCTGCCTGGTGCGGGAGGCACAGACTCTGCTCCGCCTCAGCCAGGTGCACAGGTAAGTACAAGGTGGGCTCCTGGGGAATGCTGGGCTCTTCGGTGCCCACCTGCAGCTTCCCACCCTCTGCCCTACAGCGTCAGTTCCGTCTTCTTCGGTGGGGGCACCCCCAGCCTGGCCAACCCTGGCACTGTTGCGGCAGTGTTGGAGGCTGTGGCAGCGGCTGCCCATCTTCCTGCTGGCGCTGAGGTCACGCTGGAGGCCAACCCCAGCTCCACCAGCACATCGTGCCTCGTCGGCTTCAGGGCAGCTGGGGTCAACCGCCTCTCCATCGGCGTCCAGGTGAGAGGGGCTCTCCCTGCCGCAGCCCGCACAGCCCCCCATGACCCCATTGTCATCGTGCTCCCTCCACAGTCGCTGGATGATGCCGAGCTGAGGATGCTGGGCCGGGAGCACACAGAGGCAGAGGCACGGAAGGCTGTGGAAGCGGCGCGGGGGCTCTTCCCTGGCCGAACCTCCATCGACCTCCTGTTTGGGCTGCCGGGACAGAGCCGGGATGCATGGGCCCAACGGCTGGAGGCGGCACTGGGGCTCTGTGATGACCACATCTCCCTGTACCAGCTGACACTGGAGCGGGGCACGGCGCTGGCAGCACAGGTCCGGGGGGGATCCCTGCCCGCACCGCCCCAGGACCTGCTGGCTGACATGTACCAGACTGCCCGCATTGTGCTGGCAGCCACTGGCTTCCGCCACTACGAGGTCTCCAATTTTGCACGGAAGGTAGGATGCCCCCGATGCTGTGTCTCCTCGTGTTATGCTGCCCCAGCAGGCTCAGCACCCCCCCTCACCCCAGGGCTCTCCTCCAGGGCGCCCTCAGCACCCACAACCTCTCGTACTGGCGGGCTGACCAATACATTGGTGTGGGGCCAGGTAAGGGGGTGATGAGGGGCCAGTGGGGGGGAGTGTGTGTGGCCATGTGCCCTCTGAACTCCGTTGTCCCCCTCCCTGGCTGCTGCAGGGGCACATGGGCGCTTTGTGCCGCGGGGTGAGGGTGGCCGCAGCCGGGAAGCCCGTGTCCAGACCCTGGAGCCTGTCACCTGGATGCGGGAGGTGCAGAGCCAGGGACATGGCACCAGAAGTCGGATGGTGCTGAGCTCACTGGAGCAGTGAGTACTGGGGTCCCCCCCACACCCCCTCCCTGTCTCTGCTACCACACAGCTCTCTGTGCCCCCACAGGCTGGAGGAGCTGCTCTCCCTGGGACTGCGCATGGATGAAGGCATCACACACGAGGTTAGGAGCCACCCGGGCGGACACCCCACATCGACCTGATGCTAATCACAGAATGGTTTGGATTGGGTGGGACCTTAAAGCCCATCTCGTTCCACCCCCTGCCATGGGCGGGGACATCCCTGTCCAACCTGGCTTTAAACATTTCCAGGGTTGGGGCATCCACAGCTTCTCTGGGCAACCTGTGTCAGGGCCTCATCACTCTCACAGGAGAATTTCTTCCCAGTATCTAATCCAAATCTGTCCTTTCCATCCATTCCTCCCTTTTCCTGTCACTCTGTTCCCTTGTCCATAGCCCCTCTTCGGTTCTCCTGCAACCCCTTTGGGCACTGGGATGGTGATGTCCCATCACTAACATCTCTTCTCTTGCCCTGGGCACACAGCGCTGGGGGCACTTCTCCCCCCAGCTCAGCCTGCAGGCCGTGTTCGGGGCGCCGGGAGAGGCTCGGGCACTGCAGCAGCAGGGCTGGCTTGTCCTGGACAGCAGGTGAGTCCCGGGGAACCGTGGGCATGGCCGTGGTCTCCCCAGGGCAGCCAGGCTCACCACCACCTCTTCCCCAGTGGCCTGCGGTGCACCTGGGCCGGCCTGGCCGTGCTGGACTCACTGCTGCCTGACCTGCTCTGGCAGCTGCAGCGGGTGCTGGGCGCTGCCCAGCGCCCACCGAGGGGTACCCCGGCGGGGGACCGAGCCGGTGGCCGGGACGCGAGGGCTGTAAGCGGCCACAATGGATAATAAACCACAAGAGCAGTGTGCTGGCTGAGGGGTGTTGGGGCAGGGGCGCTGGCTGGGGCGAGGTGTTACTTGGAGGGTAGGTCCCTGTATCCCGGCGCCCTGGTATTCCTAGTCGCCCAGTATCCTAGTGCCTAGTGTCCCGTGTCCCCGGTGTCCCCCAATGTCCCCAGTGTCCCTGGTGTCCGGGTATTCCGGAGTCCCGGCGCTCCAATATCCCACTGTGTCCGGGTATCCCGGTGCTACGTGGTGTCCCGGCACCCTGGTGTTCCTAGTCGCCCGGTGTCCCGAAGCCCCAGTGTCCCAATGGCCTCAGCGTCCCGGGTGTCTCGACGCCCCGGTGTGTTCCTGTGCGTCCCGGAGCCCCGGTACGTCCCGGTATCCCGCTGTGTCCCGTGGCGCATGCGTGCGGGCAGGCGGCGCATGCGCGGGGCGCGCCCCTCCCGGCGGAGCGGCACTGGGGAGCCCCAGCAGGGGGCGGTGCCCCGGAGGGCGCTCGGTGCCCGCGGGCCCTGAGGCGCGGCCGGAGGCGGTGCCGGTGGCCGGGACATGGCGTCGCGGCGGGGGAGCCGCTCCCGGAGCTGGACTCCCCCTGGTACGGCCCGGGGCCGGGCGCGGCTGGGCAGCGGCGGCTGGGCCTGTGGCCTCGGCGGGGCCGCGGTTGAAGCGGCCGGAACTAGCTCCTTCCCCAGCCAGTGACCTCCTGTCATTATTGTGATAACTTTTTTTTTAAAAGGAGCCGGTCTCAGGGGGAGGGGCGCGCAGGTTAAGGTGGAACAGCCCTGGTGGGATCCCCTGAGCTTGGCCTGGCCTGCAGGTGCCGGCGGAGCTGCCCCGCACCCGGCTCTGCCCGGGTCTGGCTGTTTCAGAGCTGTTCTGCCACTGAGCAGCTTCTGAAATCAGTGCTTTGTTACCCGAGTCGTGCTGGGTGAGCGCAGGGAATCTGTGTGCTTGCACTTGCAGCTGGAGCTGGAAACTTCCCAGGAATGTGTTGTTCCACCTGCAGGGATCTGTATTTATTTGCATTTATCTTACCCGTTGTCTCTCATCTAGAATAAAGCGTGAGACAATTCACTCCTACTTGACCCACTTTGGTCTTTGCAGCTTCTTAGAGGCTGATTTTTTCAATTACAAGAGATGCTGAATTTTATTGTTCTGTGCAACCTTAAAGAGAAATAATCCCAAAACATAGTTCAGCTGGAAATCATTAACCAGGCTAAAAGGAATATGGTGCTTCCTTGGGAGACTGAAGAAGTCTCTTCATCTGTCTTTTAGGCAAGAAGGAAAAGACTTTTGAACGGCCCTGTTCAACAATTGCAGAAGAGCCTGAGCCTGAGCCTGTTCCATATGTTCTGCAAGGAGAGGACATCCAGGCACTTGAAATTAGGGTGGAGGACCTGAAGAAAGTATGTATGAGTATTTTTACTGGTAGAAACAGCTGCCTTAACTGACAGCCTCCTTTTGTGTGTAACAGAGGGTGCTGCCCATTTACTTAAGCCAAAAGTCACTCTTGCAGCTGAGTTCTCATTCCATTTCATCTGTCCTGCTTTTTATTATGATGAAATGTCAGCTTATCAGGTTCAGTTGCTAGAAGTAAAGGATTAGAAGTCCCTATACAGTCCTTTCAAATGGAAGGATAAGTCATCTGCTTCTTCAAAATTACATTTTCAGCTTTCTGATCTAATAAGACCTCTAAGTTATTTAGTAGCTCTCATGGCTTTCCTTCTAAAACTCAGGTCACAGTGTGTGAGTGGAAGCATTTCAGTGACACAGCAGCAGAAAACTCTTGGGAAAGTGATTTAAAACTCTCCTTTCATGCCCCTTTTATAAACCAGGATCCAGAGGAGTAAGACAGTAACTGAGTTGGTATCTGCACAGCTGTGTATGCTGTCTTGTAGGGGAAGAATCATAGAAGATTTGGCTTGGAAAGGACCTTAAAACTCATCTATTTCCACCCCCTGCCATGGGCAGGGACACCTTCCACTATCCCAGGTTGTTCCAAGCCCTGTCCAGCCTGGCCTTGGACACTTCCAGGGATAGGGCAGACACAGCTTCTCTGGGAACCCACCATCACAGGGAAGAATTTTTCCTAATATCTAATCTAAACCTACTTTTCTAGTTTGAATCCATTCCTCCCTTGTCCTGTCATTACACGTCCATGTGAAAAGTCCTTATCCAGGACTTGCAGGACCCTTACAGGAAGTGTGCTGATATGACTACTGTGCATATCCTAAAAGGATCAGATGGCATGAAGGTGAGTCAGTGTGTACCTAACTGCACTGTGACTGTTTATTTCCTGAAGCTCCATGCTCCACACCTTCCCCGTGGTGCTGGGAGAATTCCAGTTAGGAAGAATTACCTCGTCCGAAAATACCAACCCAAGGAGGTGGCACATCTCGTAGCACGTCCTGTTCCCCCCAGGGCATCCAGGGGACGACTGACTTTTCCTGGTAGGGTTCAACTTAACATCTTACCTTTGGGTTTTGGTTTTGCTAAACCAAACTTTAGTGACCTGGCTCTGGGGTTGGTATTTTTATATGTGTGTTGTAGGATCAAGACAGTTTGACGATGGCTGTGAAGAGATCCTCCCTCATCACATTTTGGGAAGTCTCCAGGAGTTAAAGATGGAAGCCTTGGCCAGAAAAAACACTCAGGTTGGTTTATAGAGTTAGGAAAATGCTGCTGCGTGGCACTTTTCCAGAGGTGGAGTGTGGTGCCTGCAGTACCTTTCGATGCTTTCCAGCACCTATCAGGAGCAGGCCAGGCCTGAGGTGTGGTTTTCCCAGCCTCGTCACACTCTGGGGGAGGGTTTGCCTTCGGAGAAACTGCACCAGCAGGTTTTGGAGTCCTGTGTGCAGGACCAGGTCATGGAGGGAACAATTACACAGGCTTCCTCTTCCCTCTGTGCCCTGCTGATGGTGTCAGGGAAGAGCTGGTGTTGCAGCAATGCCATTTCTGGAGTCTCACTACTCAGATAAATACTTCTGTTGTATCTGAGTGTGTCCCTACTGCCCTGCTTTCCTTCCTCTCAGAGTGCTAATGTAAAAGTGCTGTCATTCTGAAGAATTCTTCTCTCCTCCCCTCTCCCATTCCTGTTTTGGTGTGCATGGAGAGGTTCATTTAATGTTTTATTTCTCATCAGCTAGCAGATGCTATTAAGGTTCCTTGTCCAGATGTTACTGCAGCAGCTTTAAAAGAGGAACATGGAGGAGAGAAGAAAGAAAAGGCACATCAGGCCCAACTAGCAGAGCACAAAGCTTTCCAGAACTGGAGCCATCATATGGCAATGAGGAAAAAGCAGGAGAAACACCTAGGAGGTGAGAAAAGCTAAGGTCTCATTCTGTGAAATTCTGTGTGCAGATTGAGAAGTTTGCTGTCCCCACACCAAACCACAGTGGTCATTGCCCATCAGGGATAATCCTATTGCCATTGCAGTCTAATTCCATGTTCTCAGAGGTCCCACACTGCTCATGCTGGTGGCTCTGGATGCGGTGGGAAGTGAGCTGGTGGCTCTGGTTGGGGAGAGGACAGTGGATTTGGCAGGGAACAGTGTAAGTGGGTTACAGGTGAACAGTAACAGTGGCAAAGGATGTGCCCAGAAGTGCAGCACCAATCATGTGATGTTTCTTATTTATAGAAATTCTTCACAAGCCAGAGAATGAATTGCTGATGAATGTGTCGGACGATTACAGGCAAATCCAGGAAGAACGTGACCTCATTGACCGGAGTCTCCCTGCCCTATTTCCTGGAAAGGTGAGAGCCCCACTTCCTGTGTGTCCTGATTGTGCTGCTCTTTCGAAACAGCACAGACACTGTTCTGAGTAACCCTCTGAAGTGCTGTCAGGAGATATTTATCAAAGCCACTCTGGGTCCCTCAGCCTGGTGTATGAGCAGAGCTTTCAGGGACATGAAAAAAAAAACCTGAACTGTGCTATCCATACCAGTCAGGGGAAAGTGGTGATGAGCAAGAGGCATTTCTTGATTCTCACCAAAGACTGTTGTGCCCTGGGAAGTGGCATGGGAACGTGTCACAATTGCTGTTCAGGGCCAGAAAGATCTGATAGCTTCAGGCTTGGATTTTAGTGATTGCCATGGAGAAAAGGGCATGGGTAAGGCGGGAGGGTTATGGGAGTATCGTGTTAAAATCCTTTTTTACATTTATAGCGCTATCAAAGAATTTGAAAGCTTTATTTTAATATCATTTAACCTTCACGTGCACTAGATAGAAGAAAGTCCTTTTGTCTTTGACAGCAGCCTGATAGAAATTTCGGCTTGCTTTGCAGAAAGGGATAATTCCTAGACTTTTAAAATGCTCATATAGGCAGGGTAGACCTCTTCTTTTTAGCTTCAAGTGCTTATGAAAATAGCAGGTAGCTGCACGACTCTGTATCAGTGGGAGCCTTGTTTCCCACCCTAGGGATACCGAGTGGGAAGCGAGTTCTGGAGCCTTCCTGAGCAAATTGGGGATGAACTCACCGGGCTGACTCTGACCCTGACCCGGACAGAATGTGGGCACCCGGAGCCAATCACTCATGTGGGGAAACCCCGCACTGTCCAGAGGGAAACAGGTAAGGGAACACTGCATAGAGGCGATTCCAAAGAAATGGGGCACAAGTGTGAAGGGAGCAGCTCCTGCCCTGTTGAGCCTTCTCTTTAAAACACCACAAGGCCAAAGTTTGGCAGAGAATGAAATTTGATAGGCATGTGGGTATGTAGAGAGTGAGTGAGTATGGGTATTTCCACAGGTCTGAAGCCTCCAAAGAAGATTCCTTGCCACCTAAACTGGGATAAGAGTCTTTTCCTGAAACATCGACGGCAAGAGCTAAAATCTATCCTAGAGGAGCTGGGCTTTTATAAGCCGGTAAGACCAGAGGAGCAAGGACATTCTTTGTGTCTCGTCAGGTGTTGTGGAGTAACAAAATTGCCAAGAGCTGGATCTGAAAAAAGCATTAGGAAACTAAAACTGGGTCCCACAGTGCTTTTCCTGAAAGTTCCCACATTTCCAAAGGGCCACACCTATGAAAGAGTTGTCTGACCTCCTGAAGTGTTGCATGGAGTAGCCTAGGAGCCTCAGAATAGGACCCCAAACCCTACCAGGACCTAGGCAAAGAAAAACCTGCCAAGTACTGGTGCAGGACTTTGATTTAGTACTTTGGGGCAGAGGGAAGAGATCTTTACCCATGTGGAAGACACACTCTGAAATACTCTCCTGAAGGCAGGTGGCCCCTCCTCCTAAAAACAGAACAAACCTCACTTTTTTGTCTTTGAAACCTGTCTCTGAGGATGAGAAACGTGTGAAGGAGACTTTCTCCACGTGTCATTGGTAGTGGGGAATGCAGTCATCTAGGATTCTTGGGAATCTCAGAATTGGCTCTTTCCCATGTCCCTTGAGCATTCTTCTGATACCTCTAAAAATCATTGTAGGAGCAAGATATCGCAACTTCACTTTACTTGACTGAGTTGGTGCATTTGTCTGGTGGTTTAATGTCCTTGCTATATAAAAGAACAACTGTGAGTTGGTCATTTTTGTGTATGTCCAGGATCTGGAAGGACTGGAGGTGATTGGGAAAGGGCAGCCTTTCACATCTGTCTCAGCTGAGGCTTTTCGACATACTGCCCTTTCTGAAGAGATTGACACCCTGTAAGTTTTACTTCGTGGCATACTTTGTGGCAAAAGAAAGAGAATTTTGTGTGTGCACCGCCAGTCTGTGAGGGTATCCTTAGCTGTCCTTACCCAGAATGGAGATGAGTCTCCACCGGGACACAATAAAAGGCATATTCTTATATTATAATCGCCGGATTTAGGATCCTTTGTGGCCTTGTGTCTAAGAAGCAGAGAAAAGTTTTGTTGACGCTCTTTCTCCAGTCTTCACTCTGTGTGGCTTCAGAGCTTACATCAGGCAGGGTGGGATTCTCAATTACCTCCATTTGGTTGTCTTTTTGTAGCCTTCCATCATTAATTTCCTGCTTTTCCCTGTCCTGTCCATCTGCAACAGGCACAGCCTGTGGGCCTCTTGTCCTTTTTCACTCATGTGTCTCAGGCAGGTCTCATTCTTTAATATTCTGGCTGTCCTGTCCTTTCCAGTGACGTGTAGCTAGATGTTCACCACGTCTGCAGGGCTGTGTCCCTAAAGAGATTACTGTGTGAGAAAACATTAATTGGGATTATTTCGTACAGGGTCTTGTAAATCACCCCTGGTTCTCCCCTCTCTGGAAGTGAATTCCACTCCATGAAAATGCTGGCTTTTGTTTTCTTTAGCAGTGACACAGAAGGTGACGCCTTCATTGTGGTTCCAGAAGCTGAAAAGGTTCCATCTTTAGTTTTCTGTGGCCAGCCTGCTCGTTGGATCAAGGGCGTCACTGCTTGCAGGGTAATTGTGAGATTTTAATTGTTTAGTCAAACTAAGTCTATTTGAGTTCCCAAGTCACAGTTGTACAAGTGTCACTCCAAAGCCACAGAATGGGGGACTTATTCTGAACATAATAGAGTATCCCTATGTTTGCTCCAGAGAGATCTAGGAACAGAACGGCTCTGGTTGTGGTGTGCGGGTCAGATTCCCAGGCTTTCTCTGTATAATGGCCACTTCCTTGGACCTGCCTTACAAGTTCTCCTACCAAGGCTCAGCCCCTTATTTGAGCTATGACTTCATGCAGGATAAATCCTGCCAGATAGAGCAGAAATTGTTACATTTTCCCTCTTTTTTGAAGGAAATTGGCATTGCTGCCCGGCTCACCTTTGAGACTCTGGCTAGTGAGAAGGCTGAAAGCTTCCTGACAGTGACCAATGATGGCAGAGCTGCCATTTGGTACAACTGGATGAGGCTTCCCCAGCAGATCCCCTCCAGAGAAACCAAGGGGAGGAGGATGCCCTGTTTTTACTTTGATACCAGACCAGGTATGAGACCTGCTGGCCTCCAAGACCTTTGTACTTCAAGCAGAGAGCAGGAATTTGGGAGTTACCTGGGATGTGGAGTCTGACTAATGGCAGAGCACTGCTCGGTGATTTCTCCTGAGGAAGCCACCCTGGGTGTCAGAGCTGACTCACCCCAAAAGAGCTGTGCAAAGCAGATCCCTCTCCTGGAACTTACAGGAAAGGAGTTTGCTCCTGCTCTTAGTGTAAATGGGTGGAATATTGAGAAGTGAATCATTTTCTGATGGCAAACGGGACATAATCTTCTGGAGAGAAAACTGAGCTTGCTGTAGAAGGAGAGTGCAGTGGGAATAACACCAGTTCAGGAACATAGGGACTGGGAGTAAATCTGGAAGGAGAACAATAGCTGGATGAAGTGTGATAACCAGCTAAACTATGGGGAAAGAGTCTCCTAGAGAGATAAGGACACTTGGGGTGGTGTTGGAAAAGGGTCAGGTTAACCAGGTGGCTTCTTGCAGACCAGTGCATTTTCTCTCTTATTTCAGGTGTAATTTTGCCTGGAGAAACTCGGAGGTTTTCCTTTATTTTCAAGTCAGAGAGAGCAGGCATTTTCAGCGAGCCCTGGGAATTTAGGACGCATCCTCTGTTATTAGGAGGAGCTCTGCTTCAGGTGACCCTTTGGGGAATTGCTGTGTATGAGGATAAATTGGCTGACTTCAGAGAGAAACTGGAGGTAACCAAGCATGTAACTGGGTAACTGAGCTTTGAACTTTATATGCAAATAGAGGATAAGGGTGGGAGTGGACAACATGGTACTTTTATTGTTGTGCAATTACTGCTGAGAGTGAGATTTACAGAATGTCTGCACATACTTGAGCAGGTTTGCTAAATAGCATGAGGAACTCTGCAGTCTGTTGTAATGTTGTTACTAAAGACATGACTGTGTCTCCTGAAGTGTTTACACTGGTCCTTTAAAGAATGAAGTTTCTGTTGGTAATTAATTTCATTAGTTACTTAGTGAGAAGGGGATTGACTGCTGTACACTATGATAGCAGTTGAGGTATAAATTGAAAATTACACTGTGCTTTGAAAAGTACAGTTTGAGGAAGGATTTGTAGGGTTCCTTTGAAAAGCTGTTGGAAGTATCGCTCTGCTCAGCAGGGTTTGCAGTTGTTCATGCCCTTGTAACTGTGTAATGAATAGTGTAGTTATAAGTGGGACTGAATTTGTGTGTTTGCATATGGAATGTAGACTCACACGTGTTGTTCTTGTTGTGGTGCCTCAGAGTGAGCTGGCTGCTCGAGAAGGTGCTGCTATAGTGAAAGACAGCCTGAATGAACTTCTTGACCAAATTCGGACTCCCGAGCGCACCCCATCTCCTGTGGATGCCTGCGTCACAGAGGAAGAGCTGTTCCACAGGAAAAATCCCGAGGTGATGTTCACTATTGGATGGGCTGCACAACTGAAACGAGTGGGGAGGGCAGACCCATGGGGCTCCTGCATCCCTGGGATTCTGGAGCTGGCAGAGTCTGCCATGGAGGCTTTAACAGTTGGGTTTGAAGAGGGAAGGTGCAGCTCATGTTTACCTTTTCCCCTTATCACAGTTGCATTATCAGCATCAAGTGGTAAAGCAGCTGCATAAACTCTGGAGACAGCACCTCGCTGTGCCTTCAGTCTTGGAGGAGGAAGTGCCCTTGGACCAGAGGAGCACTGCAGAGGACATGGAGTACCTGGAGAGCACCTCGGAGCCTCCCTCTGCCCAGAGCAGCACCAGGCAGCCCCCAGGTGGGAAGTACCCATTAGAGGAGGCTCCAAGGGAAAAGAGCATGGAGGAGGACGAAGCAGGTCCTTCAGGATGGAACCTTTCCCTCGAGGACTTTAAACAGGTGGTCATCTCTATTCCCACTGGTGCTGTGACAAACTGATGGTGTGTTAATTCCCCTACAAACAGCCCAGCCTGCCCCGGTGTGAGCCCACCCAAAGGGCTGCTGCCAATGTGCTGGGAGTTTGAGAGATTTACGATGTGTGTTGGCTCTGCTGACCACACCCTCAGTGCTCTTGTAAAGAGATTCCCGAGAGAGACTTTGTGGGCTGTTGTGTGAAGAAGAAAAGAGAACCACACAATATAGTAGATATTTTAAGCTCTTCCCCTGTTAGCTTTCTGTCATCCCAGGACTGAATGTGGGGGGCAGGCTGGGCTTACAGCTTCCCGTGGCTCCCCCAAGGGCTCTTTTCCTTGGAGAGTCCTTCCTATTCATCAGAGAACTAAGGGGGCACTCATGACAGGCTGTGGATAAAGTACAGACCTCCCTAGATTAAAGCAAGAGTGCTTTGGATTCTTATCAGCGGTTTTTCTGTGCTCTCTTGGGAATCTCTCTGCTGTTTTTATAACTAAGCTTTACTAGGGAGCCTTCTAGCTTGATAGAATCCCTGTTCCCCAGCGCACCTGAAGTTGCAAAGACGCTTAATATCAGTCTGATGGGGGAATCTGGGATTGTTCCGCAGATCTTGGGTACCTTGACCATATTCCAGCTGTGTAGGAAGCCACATCTGGGTGTGTTAAGTGCCCAGTGCAGCCTGGTTTCAGACTGGTGTCCAGGAAGAGAGCTGTGGGCTGCTCCACTGAGCTCAGGGACTGGGAATGAGGACTGAGAAGTGCTCCACAGCCCCTGTGTGTTTTCTCTCACAGGCTATAATGTCAATCCCTGGGGAGGAGCAGCGGGAAGAAGCACTGACCCAGCTCAATAAGGCAGCTCTGGAGCTGTGTGTTGAACAGAAGCCAACTCAGTCAGACCTTCTGTATCCACTCTGGTGGGTTACTTTTGCAAGGAAAAGCTTGTGAAAACATTGTGTGATCAACAGCCTCAGCGAGCTCTGTTGCAAGTGTAGTGATTCAGAGTGCACATAATTATACGAGGTCTAGAAGTCATCTTTACACTCTGCTTTTTTATAGCTTCATTGTAGCAGCTGTCTAGGACCCAAATGCCTTTTTTTTTTTTCTGGAGATAAGTTTAGAATATTAAATGCATGTAATTTTGGAGAGTGTACAAGATTATTTCTGGCAAGATTATTCCAGTCTGTATTTATGAAACCTTTGGGTATTTTCTGTACCCTTTTACTCAGATAACTGTCTCCTCCCTCATACAGTCTCTCTGTTCTTTGCTCAGGCTTTCAGACTGTAAACATATCAACAGCTTTGAGTTGCTTCTAAATTAGAAGGATGCAGGTTCCTCTTGGTAAACACAGAGCAGGTTGATGCTGATTTACCAACATGTGTCATGTTGAAGAGCAGACCTAGTTTCACAGTAGTATTTATGGGTTCCTGGGAGCCTGTTGATTTGCAAACCATTGAGACCTCGGAGGGATCTCACATGAGGAAAGCAATTTAGCATCTCCCTGCACAGATATTTAGACAGTGGGCGCTGTTTTGTTGGTTTAGTTGCACAGGGCAGCTCTCAGCTATAAGGTGCCTTAATTTCTGGGCACAGGGTCAGACAAGGTGGCAGTTGCTGCACTGTCTCCCTTCTGATCCTGATCCTTTTCTCAGCCTCCAGCTGTGGCGAGGAGCAATTGATGACCTGGTGAGTCACTCTCTGAGGCTGAGATCCCTGCTTGGTTTGATTAAGGAGGACACCTATGTAGAAGCTGTTCCAGAGGAAACAGGTAAATGGTCATTTTAGCACAGCAACTGCTTTCTGTGGGCTGTTGGAAATACAGAAAACATGATGAATTTGAACTGAAATGTCAATTTCAGCATGTCTCCCTGAGGAAAAAACATCAGGAAAAAACTGGCAGATTGTGTGACAGTCACAATACTAATTGGGATCTGCGGTTTGGCATCAGTAAAAAAACACCCCCACAAAAAGCCTTTAGTTCAGCTAGGTGTAGCCATGGTTTTCACACAGACTGACCCAGCAAACACTGCCTCAATGAGACCTCTTCATTCCTTATTTAAACAAAGAACTCTTCAAGGTATTGTTTTTCAGTGCAGTACAGCTCAGATTAATAAAAAGAGGAAAATACACTACAAAAGTAACACCCACTGTGCTAGTGCAGTGGGCTGGACTTTCTGGATATGTGGATGCTTTTGGTTAATTGAAATCCTCTCTTTTGTAGAGGAAGTAAAGCAAGGAGGAGCAAAAAAAGGAGGAAAGGAAGCCACTAAGAAAGAAGAGAAAAAGGATAAAGAAGGCAAAAAAAGTAGAGGGTCATCAGGGAAATCGGTAAATGTTGGGATGCTTGGTGAACCCTGAGTTCTGGGGACAGTGTGATCCATCCTGAGGTTGTGTATCCTGAGTTTAAGCTGATTTCCAACCCAGTGAAAGAGGTGCTGCTGCTGGGAGGTGCATCTTGTAGCAGTCTGAGCAGTGTCCTGACCTGTGTCCCTTTTTCCCTTGGTCTGTTCCTGATTAGGATCGTTCGAGCAGCAGAAAGGTGAAAGCAAAAGATGAGAAGCGAGTGTCTTCCATTTCAGTGCAGGACATGAAAGGGGGAGCAGAGTCTGTCAAAGGAAGATATGAGAAGCAGAAGGTGGAAGAGGGAGCTGCACCTACAGATGGGGCAGAACCTGCTCAGGAGCAGGTGGACTCTATTTCACTTGAAACATACCGGGAAAAGTTCTACATTGAAGTGAGTCTGACCAAAGCGTGTGTCATTGTACTGGTTTTGTTGTTTTCTTGTAAGGCACACTGAGGCTCAGGGGGAGAGGTAAGCATTTTGTTAAACTCAGAAAACTGGCAGACATATGTCCCTTGTGCTGCAGCAAGGTAAGTGTGAAATCCAAATTAATTTGTTTCAGCCTGGAATCTGTTAGCAGAAATCCAGCCATCACATAGCCACATGCGGGACTTCTATCTGGGATGTCTTTAGCATTGCTTGCAGACTCTGGAGGGATCAGCTGAATTAATTGTGCCTCGGATAATGTTAAACACACTTCATAGCCAGAGAAGTTATTACTAGAGCTCTGTTAGCAGCAGGCTGCCACGTCTGTGTGGTTGTGTGTGTACCCATATGAAAATGTACCTCAGAAACCATCTCTGTCAGTCTCAGCCTCAGGATTTCTTCATGTGTTTTCACTGCAACTGTCTTCTCTGAATTTCTGCAGGTTTACGGGCTGCTGGATTCAATGGTGAGTGAAATGGTGTCTTTATTTGAGGATCTAAAGCAGTAACATGCTCTGAAGTGGGAGAGTGAAGCCCTTTGTATGTAGAAATAGACTTGCTTTAAAAAAATAAATAACCATATTTACACAGATGGAGTGGAGATTCTTCTTTCTGAAGTGACTCAGTGATTACAAATACTGGGCTGCCTCTTTTCTGACACACTGTGATGTGAGACTATTGCTAGATCATCTGTTACTGCTACAGATGATGCTTGCCAAGAAGAGACAAGGCAAGAAATATCACCACCTCAGAAAACGTTAAGACTAGAAAATACTGGTATTTCTGCTAAAGAATTTAAAAGTGCCAATCAACATGAGGTGTGTTCTTTGTGTCTTGATTGTGCTTGGCTAGCAGGTGAGTGAGCAGGGTGTTCCTTGTACTCAACGAACACTGGTACCAGGACAGTAGACAAGTCCATCCTGGTTTTTTCATACTTTTGGCTGCTTGTCCAGTCTCCCCTTGAGACTTGCTGATAGGAGGCTTCTCTGAGGCATTCTGGATCCCAGTAAAAGCACTGTCCTGAGGGATGTGCCAACCTGCCTGGCTTTGCACTCACAAATTTCCTTCTTGTGCTGATCTTGCCATCTCTTTCCATTGAGCTCCAGGTACCCATGCCCTATTCTGAGCCAGGTTTTACATGCTTCCTGCCAAGACTAATCACTTTTGAATTACATTAGTGAAATTTGTGCTATAAAAGTCGTGAACCACGGTAAGGCCTTGTGTTAGAGCCACCCCTGCCTGTCTGTCCATCTGCCTGTGTCCATCCATCTGGGCTCCATCACCATTTTCCATCTGTGTGCATCACTGCTGGAACAGGGCTTTTTGTGGAGGCATCCCAGGCCTGAGTGTGGCACGTTGGACTTCACTTGCAGCAGGTTCCCAAGGCTGGGTCCAGTGTGTGGGGTCTGTCTTGGCCTGGTGTCAGTAGGTGCTAAAGCAGCTGGACAGCATTCCCCAGAAAGGCTTTGGCCTTGTAGGGCAGTGACATCAATCATTAACTGGGGATGGTGATCCCACTGGAGCTCTTAGGCAGCAGATGCCTGTACATGCTGAGCATCGGTCAGCCACGAGTTCAGTGGCTCTAGGTGTGTCCCTTGGGCACATGCCCCTGTCCCTGGGCTGGCACATGGCTTGGAGCTGCACATGTAGGGTGAAACGACTGCTCCTTCTGCTGAATTGGTGTCTTCTGCTTTCTCATTTTAACTCCTTTGCTGTCCCTGGGGAGAGGATCTGTTCCTCCCCTTGGCTCCCAGCAGGACCATGGCAAAGAACAGCTTGTTTTGTTCACTGGCCAGGTGAGGCCTCTTATGTTTTGAGATGTTTTCTCTTAGTGGGTTGTGGGGAAGCATTTTGGCTTCTACAGCAGCAGGAGCCTCCTCTGGCTTAGCAGGCACAGACCCACAAAGGGAATGTCTCTGCTCAGCATTCCTGGAGTGAGAATTTCAGCAACATTTTGAGAATTAGGAGGAAAAAGGCCTGAAGTTGGGGTGTGTCTCACAGGCTCTGACAATAGCTCCTGCCTCCCTGGAGATGATTATCAGCTTGTGAATCTGCCCAACTCAAGCTGCTCAAGCCATCTGTTTCTAGGAGAGAGGGAGTCTGCACATTCTAGAGGCAACGTGATTGTCTCAGAGGCAGGGATCCTTTCATTTGGTAGCTTTACCTTAAAGGATGGCAAAGCCCATCCATGTCTCCATGGATCCGTATCTTCAGTCCAGCTATTGAAACCAGGCTCCATGTGTTCATCTACCCACAGGAAAATCTGTTAATACAACACCAGGTAGATCAAAGTTTTACATCAGTCACGTACAATGGAGGAATGTCCTGTGCTGACATCTTCCCTTCCGAGGGAGGAGCCTGGTGGCAGAGGGCAGGTGGGTGGCATAGGAGTTTTGCAAAGGAGAACAAACCTGTGAATAGTTTAATTTCTTGTCATAATTTTTTGTCATAAATATTGCCAGTGCCTCTTCCAGCCTTGGACAAGAGAGTGCTCAGGGGACAAGGTATAAGCAGCATGCAGGAAGGGGATGTACTGGGCCAACAACTGTGATACTCTGCTGGCTGGCTGCTGCAGCTTTTTCTGAGCCAGCTGCTCTTTTTTTTTTTTTCCCTTTTGCATTGATTTGTGGAAGTAACACAACGGGAACTGCAGTGGTATTAGAGCTGGCTTCCACAGAGCAGCTTTAGAAACATATACCTCTCATTTACAGGCCCAGGGTGAGATGTGGGCTCTGTCCTTAGCACAGAGACCCTCGGGTCTGTCAGCCCTGCACTCTGCAGGACCCTGTAAGGCCGAGTCCTTGCATCCAGACAAGGAAATTATTCCTTCTCCTCTCCCAAAGGCAGGCATTATTTGTATTAGTGTTAATAATTTGTGTTGTGTTTGCGAAATAACCAAGGTGAGCGACCTTCCTGGCCTTGGGAGTTGCATTCCCAACCCATCACGTGAGTGGGGCCTGAAGACACCATCACCACCAGAGAGGATGGGAAGAGGGGGAATTGCAGGAAAATGTGCAAGCAGAAGGTTACAGTGCATTTCCACAGGTTTCTCAATGGCAGAGGGCATCTGGGTCAGCAGCCAGGCTCTGCTGAGGGCAAGCAGTCCTTTGCTGGGTCCCATTCCCACTGTGGGGTTTTGGGCCACCCAGCAAAGAAAACCCACATTTGTACAGCTCCAAGAACACCTCCTGGGGTGTCTTCCCCATGGAGACGTTCACTTTGCTTATAAAAAAATCACTGCCTGAAGAAAGGCAAGCTGTCTGCCTCACCATCTGACACAGTCAAGCAGGAGCATTGGGAATGGAGGAAGAGGAAAGCTTGGAGCTTGGGCTGCCATGAGGAATGCCTGCCACTTCCCGAGCTGGGATGTTCTCCGGGCTGACCTGCGGAGGGTTGGATGCTGGATATGCTTTTTTCCCACACTGCGGCTGGGAGTGGGACTAGATGCTTATTCAGCCTGCATGGCCAGAGCCTGTTGGGAATGTCAAGCTGCTGAGATCTGCAAAGCCCCCAGAGGCACATGGCCTCCCCCGAGACCTAAGGCAGGACCCTGGGGCAAGATAGATCTCAGCTCTGCGCTTTGTGAGGCGGGAGCACCGGCAGGAAGGCACGAGCCCCCTGCCCCTCCCCCCCCCCGAATGTCTCAGCACCCCCGAGATGCTTTCCATCGTGGAAAATGTCAGTGATATTAAAAAGATTATATATATCCATAATACTTGAAGGGCTGTCAGTGATTAAAATGGAAGGCAGAGGCCGGGAGAGAGGGGGTGGCATTGAAATGATCGAGAGACATGACTTATTTTGTCATGTCATCTGATGCCTCCCTCTCTCCCCCCAGCCAGGCTCCGAGAGCTGTTCAGAGCAGGGGAAGAACCCGCTCCAAATTTAGATCATAGCAAAAAAAAAAAAAAAAAAATAAAAAAATCCAAAT
>VXAZ01003607.1:0-11033 GCA_013399875.1 Gymnorhina tibicen
CTGGGAGACTTCCCTCAGGGACAACGGAGTGGAACAGAGCTGGCAGATGTTTAAGGAAGTCTTCCAAAGAGCTGGCAATCCCCAGGAGCAAGAAACTGGACAAGGAAGGCAAGAGAACAGCAGGGCTGAGTAGGGAACTGCTAGTCAGACTGAAGGGAAAGAGGCAAATGCATAGGCAGTTGAAGCTACAATGGGTGGCCCAGGAAGAGCACAGAGATCCAGTTCAGTCGTGTAGGGTCAGGGTGAGGAAGTCCAAGGCAAAGCTGGAATTGAACTTGGCAAAGGACCCAAAGAATAACAGAAAGGGCTTCTACAGGCACGTTAACCAGAAAAGGAAGGCCAAAGAAGGTGACCACCTCTGATAAACAAGAGTGGAAAACTGGAAGCAACACATGAGGAAAAGGCTGAGGTACTCAACAACTTTTTGCTTCAGTCTTCAAGGGCAACATTTCTTCCCACACCTCTTGAGTGGATGGACAGCAGGATAGGGACTGGGGGAGCAGAGTCCCTCCCACTGTAAGTTAAGATCAGGTTCATGATCACCTGAAGAACCTGAATGTACAAACGAGAGGGAAATGGCTGATGTATTTGCCAAGCCACTCTCCATGATACTTGAAAAAGTCTCGGTAGTCAGGTGAAGTCCCAGGTGAAAAGAAAAAGCAAAACATTGTACCCATCTTAAAAAAAGTTGAAAGGAGGATCCTGGGGACTACTGACCTGTCAGCCTTCACTCTGTGCCTGGGAAGATCATGGAAGAGACACTCCTAGAAGCTGTGCTAAGGCACAGGGAGGTGCTTCAGGACAGGTAGCATGGCTGCACCAAGGGCAAATCCTGCCTGACCAATTCAGTGGCCTTCTATGACGGACTGACTACATCAGCGGACAAGGGAAGGGCTACAGTTGTCATTTATCTGGACTTCTGTAAAGCCTTTGACATGGTCCCCCACAACATCCTTCTCTCTTAAACTGGAGAGACTGGGATTTGATAAGCAGACTGTTAGATGGGTAAGAAATTGGTTGGAAGGTGGCATCCAGAGGGTAGTGGTCAAAGGCATGGAATTCTGATGGACATCAGGGACAAGTGGTGTCCCTCAGGGGTCCATACTCAGATCAGAGTTATTTAATATCTTCATTAATGACATAGACAGAGCGACTGAGGGCACTCTCAGCAAGTCTGCAGATGATACCAAGTAGAGTGGTGCAGCTGACACACCTAGAGGATGGGATGCCATCCAGAGGGACCTGGGCAAGCTCGAGAAATGAGGTCCATGGGAAAACCGCATGAGGTTTAATAAGATCAAGTGCAGGGTGCTGCACCTCAGTTGGGGCAACACCCAGTTTCAACACAGGCTGGGGATGAATAGATCAGAGCAGCCCTGCTGAGAAGGACTTGAGGGTGCTGGTGGGTGAGAGGCTGGACATGATCCTGCCATGGGCACTCACAGCCCAGAAAGCCAAACGTGTCCTGGGCTGCATCCAAAGCAGCGTGGGCAGCAGGGCCAGGGAGGGGATTCTGCCCCTCTGCTCTGCTCTGGTGAGATCCCACCTTCAGTGCTGCACAGGGGTCCCAGCACAGGAAGGACATGGAACTGTCAGAGTGAGTCCAGAGGAGGCCACCATGATGATCAGAGGGACGGAACACCTCTTCTGTGCAAAAAGACCAAGAGGGATTGGTCAGCCTGGAAAAGAGGCAGCTTCAGGGAAACCTAATTGCAGCCTTCCAGTACCTGAAGGGAGCCTTCCAAAAAGCTGGAGAGAGACTTGTACAAGAGCTTGTAGTACAAGAGAGCACAAGGGGCAATGGCTTCAATTTGAACGAGAGTTGGTTTGGATTAGAAACGGGGAAGAAATTCTTAAGTGCGAGGGCGGTGAGGCACTGGAACAGGTTGTCCAGAGAAGTTGTTGAAGCCCCATCCCTGGAAGGCCAGATTGGATGGGGTTCTGAGCAACTTGGTCTCTGAAAGGGGGATTTGAACTAGATGATCTTTAAGGTCCCTTCTAACACAAACCATTTTATGATTCTATGATTCAACAAACAAGTAGTACTGGGCACCAAACCATTCCACAGCAGAATTTACAAAAAGGATAAAATTGTAAACTTCACATACTAGAAAATGGAATTTTTCCTGACAGTAATACTGTCTGCCATGTTTCCAGAAGGATTCTGAATTGTGAAAGACAGGAAGAAATTAGCAGCTAAGGAAAATGAACAGAAATGAGAACAGAAAGAAATAGAAAAAAACCCAAAACTTGTACTTGGGTCTATTATTTAAAGCAAAATATTCAACAATATCCCAGATTTCCAAATAAGGATTTTAATTCACGCATGATATTCACAAAATGAGCTAACAAGGAACCAATTTAATGTCTTTGGTATGTTGTGTTTTTTTAAACATAAAAGCTTTCACACTTTTCAGCATTAACTCTGCATCACATAACTGTGTAACTTGCTTCCTTCACACTCAACATTTAAGAAGCAGCCTCTTTTCCTATCCTTTGTCACAGAGTTCAATCCTCTAATCATTCTTTGCTTTTTAACTGTCTACATGGCTAAACTAAGGTACAATTATAGCAACAGCTGAATGGCTAACAGGCAAGAATGGCACTGAGCTTCAAGACAGTATCTAATCTCCCCATGATTTATAATCAGGGTAGCACCTTCACTGTTACTAATACTTGCACTTTATTTGATTTAAACCCATCACTCCTTCGCTTGTATTCCTCTGACATACTTCTTTCCAGATACATTTCTAATTTATTGGGTTACAAAGACCTCAAAACAATGCTTCAAGAATTGCGCTGTGGAGAATTCATTAACAGCTAATTTCCGTAGCTTTAGAAACTAAGTAGTCAGAGTATTCTAAGAAGCCCTGGTATAGTTTTCTAGAGAAAGGTTTACAGCATCTCTTAACCAAATAAGTAGCAATACAAATCCTAGCTGTATTGTGATATACTATTGGTCAGCATGCTTAAGGATTCTAGAGTGTTTTAGAGGAAAAAAACATTAGGGGGTTAAGCTCAAATTTTTTAGAGACAGTAACTCTGGAATATAAGATAGTTCTTCCAACTAAAGTACTGCCAGTGCCTCATTCCTCTCCTCAAACTAATTTAATTTTATTTATTTAAGAAGCCAACTTATTGATCATTTTTTAAAAGGTGAATTTTGTTCTGTTTTTGATCCCATGCACCACTGTTGAAAAAAAAAGAGCAGGTAATTACCTGTTTCTTTGAAATGCTTTAATTAGCTTTGGTTCCCATGGTAACAGTTCATTAAGCAGTCGTAACAACGTACCATGCAATTCCTTTACTGCTTGCTTCCGGTGGTACCATCTTCCCTGAAAACATAAATTCCATTTATTTATCATTGCATTAGACCTAAATCTTGTTAGATTGTATTAGTACTACAATAATCCCAGTACACTACTATGAGGAAAATAACTGGAAGAAAAGATTGGAAATTTTCAGAGTTACATCTACCCTTAACCTATGTAAGAAATTACTACTTTTATTTTAATACTACTAGAGGGATAATGTCCTAGTCGGAAAAGTAATACTGCAAGGACGCTCACTTTTTACAGGTCAAAATTAAAACTAAAATAGGATTCTACAAATACACTGTGTGTTTAAAATTACTTAAATGAGTAACTAACATAGGTAGTAATCCACTCAGGTCAGGAAAATCAACCATGTATGTAGTACGCTTTTCTGAGTTAGAGATAAAATTTTTACAGAAAATCTCATCACAATCTTATTTAAGAGAAGTGGTATAAATTCTAACATTATTAGTTGTGAAAAAAAAAGCTTATTACAATTTTCAAGGATAAAAATCCCACAGTTTTTCCATTACATTTTATTTAATGTTCTAGAGAAAGGTTTTTTTAAAAGAGAAGTTTAGCAAATTCGTCTTCTATGATGCAACAGACTGTGCAACAAAGACCAGTTTTCCAACACAAAATCCTTTAAGCTTTTAATTCAAATGTATAATTAAAAAGTTTTATTTTCAAAACTGACATATGTAATCTTATTTTCATGTTTACGTAAATCTAGAAAGTCTGAATAACGAGAGAAGACATTAGGAAATGACAATCATGCTGGCCATGGTGCTGCAGAACACACCCCTCAACACTCACAGAAACTCCTTGTACATATTTCTTCCCAAAACTTTATTCTGTAGTTCATTACATAAAAGACTGAACGATGCATATATATGTAACCATTAAAAAAGAGATGTGGTATAGTACTTCAGCCACTCCACTAACTCCACGCATTTTATGTAAATGAGGATTTTAGCTCTTGACTGGTCAGCGAAGATGTAAAACAGTAAAGAGACTATGGTTCTGCAAGAAAAAGAAGCAAGACTTGGGAACTTACTTATTTCATATACATATTTAGCTTTTGATAGTGCACATATCCTTCACAGCTTCCTGTGGTCTAGCAGACCAAGAAATGTAAGGCAGGAAAATCTGGATAAAGCTTGTCACGGCTGCCTTTCAGCAGTCTACAAGACTGATCTTCCTAAGGACTTTGGAACAATTTCTCTCTACACATTTCAGCAGATCTCTCCAATGTACAGCAAGATCACTCAGGTTGAATGCTTGTTTGAAGACCTATTTTTTTATGGATAATCATTTACATGTTACATAACAAAACAAATAGTTACCTTCATGCTTCAATTAAAATTACAAAAGCAAAGATTTTAAGTAGGTAATTATGCCACATGACCACACAATGATCAGTTCTGAATACACAGACAAGCCAGTAAACTGTATTATAATTTCCTTCACTTGTGGTCGGTCACATGCGTAAAACCTGTCAGTAATCACCACAACACAAACCAAACCTTGTGCATACTGTAGCCTACCGGGGCATTTGGTATTATCTCTTAATGTGAGCAATCAACAGAATTGTTAACATATGAAAGAATACTACGTGCACATATTTATTTTCCTTGTAAGATAAACAAAACATTTTGCAGACCATTTTAAAAGAATGAATTTATATACTACAGAGCATTAGTGCATTGCCCCAAAACAAAAATCAAATAGCAAAAATAAACAATGTCACTACTATTGTGAAACAGAAATGCTGTACATGCAGAAAAATCACTGCAAAGTAAAAAACCTAAGAAATTATTGGTTTCTGAGACTAATTTGTCTTTAAATAAGGCTAAGATCTTGGCTTAAGTAGAAAAAAAAAGACTATTTATTAGAAAGGTAAGTATCAGCTAACCATTGAATAAATTTGAAGTAGCAACTGTTATGCAGGCAGCATATGTACAATGTTTAGTCAAGAACAGACTTCAAGACTTTACTGACTTCATTAACACTTGAAAGGAAAATAAGTATGTTACTTTTCTCTCTGCTTACAAAAACAAACATAAAAACCTAAGCAATTCCTGGCCCCTAATTCTCCAGCTAGCTCTAGCTGAAGGACTGTCTCTAGTGGTGTCCCCAAGGGGTCAATTCTGGTCCAATATTGTTTAATTTGTTCATCAGTGATTTGGATGGAAGGGCAGATGCCTCCTCAGTGAGTTCACTGATGACACAAAGCTGGAAGGAGTGGCCAGTACCCCAGAGAGCTGTGCAACTCTTCAGAAGGACCTCAACAAGGTGGAGAAACAGGAAGAAAGGAACCATACTTCCAAGTAATTTTAATGAAAATTTTATAGCAACATAATTTTTTAAAACATAAATTAATTATTTCCTTTTATCCCAATTACTTATTTTTCTTAATGGGGTTTTGGAATTGACAATAAACTTGTTAATGAAAGCATGGACAAATTTAAGCCATGAGAAGAATCTTTTTTCCTTAGAAGTAGTCATGACAGAACTAATATAGGCCAAGAAAGACTGGAATAAAAATAAATCCGTATCTTTTAAATTATTGTGATTCATTTGGTTTTCTGTGCAAACATGTAAAGGCTAAATATTATTATTCCTTAAATACTAACTAGTAAAAAGAGACATTAAAAAAATTATATAACCTTAAGACCTGTCACTAGAAAATTTAGCATTTCTTTTCACATGCAATTTGATTCTCTAACACAGTCTTGTGTTTGTCTTTTATTTGTGGGAGGAAGGCAAATCAGTAATTGATAAAGCTATGAGCTAACTCTCTATTACATAGCTGCCTACTAATTTCTATAGATAATAAGCTTGTTTTCAGAAATGTCTGTGTTGCAAATTCTCAGAAATACCAAATTATATAATGTAAGAGATCAGCTACAAACTGAAGCTAGGAGGTTCAGGCTGGATCCCCAAAAGTGTATGTTCATCAGGAACATGGTCACTTGTTCATCAGGAACATCAGGTCACTTGTTCCCTGGGAGAAGAGGCCAACCCCTACCTGGCTACACACTCCTTTCAGGCAGTTCTGGTCTCCCCTGAGCCTCCTTTTCTCCAGGCTCAACACCCCCAGCTTCCTCAGCTGCTTCTTACAGGATTTGTGTTTCAGAGTCTTCCCCAGCTCTGGTCTCGCTCCAGCACTTCAATGCCCTTCTTGCAGTGAGGGGCCCAGAACTGAACACAGGATTTGAGGTGCAGCCTCACCAGTGCCGAGTACAGGGGGACAATCCCTGCCCTGGTCCTGCTGGCCACACTGTTGCTGGTACAGGCCAGGATGCCATCGGCCTTCTTGGCCACCTGGGCACACCCTGGCTCATGTTCAGCTGCTGTCACCAGCACCCCCAGGTCCTTTTCCTGTGGGCAGCTTTGCAGCCACTCTGCCCCAGCCTGTGGCGCTGCCTGGGGCTGTTGTGGCCCAAGGGCAGGACCCGGCACTGGGCCTTGTTGAACCTCACACCACTGGCCTTGGCCCATGATCCAGCCTGTCCAGATCCCTCTGCAGAGCCTTCCTGCCCTCCAGCAGGTCAACACTCCCACCCAACTTGGTGCTATCTGTGAACTGACTGAGGGTGCCCTTGATCCCCCCTTGTCCAGATCATTGAGAATGATGTTAAACAGAATTTAGTTACCATCTTGTTCCAAGCAGTGACAAACAAGACACTACTTTTTTTCTGGAAACACAATATAAGGTATTAACACAGGAAAACAAAAAAGGACTAGACAGAGAAGTATAAAATGTGTCTTTGTGTTGTGTCAAGTTGCAAGTAAATTTCAAAAATGCAAACACAATAAAAACACATTTTAGAAATGGGCTGAAGGTTTCCATATAAATGCAGAGACACATTCAACACATTCAACTGAAAACTTACCTTTTAAAACAAGGTTTCTGACATCCAGAGCAGCCAGGAAATGCTGACTCCACTCTCTGTGATCGATGCCCCAGCATACACTATTCTGGCATACTTATCATGGAACCCCATAGCAGACTGGAGCCAGGATATTGATACATGAGGTAAGGACTGAAATTTTTATAGGAGTTTTTGTTTTGCTTTTAAATAAACACACACACACAACACCACAATATTATGCAGTTTTATAAGATTGTCTGTAATCTTTACTTTATATCCCAGGGACATAAAGTAAAGAAAATTAGTAATCTTATAAAACCATGTAATATTGTTGAAAAGGGCTGGTGGTGGAGGGAGAAAACTTACCCTTAATAGGCCTGCTCCATTCTGCTGCGGGGTTCTGTGGTATGTGTGACATCACCAGTCTAGCGTTTTCTAGTGATGTCACACAGAGAGGGAGTTGGTGATCTCCAGCTGCTTTGGACACCAGACACCTAAAGAAAAGAGATCAGTAACTTTTTCAAATCATATATGGATTAATGCTGAATGTTCTGAATAACTAATTTATGGGCCAAATACTACAATTTCAGACACTTACTTCCAATTTTGACTGAACAAGAATGCATGACAAGACCATGTATTCATACTATGCAAATTCATCTATTACTGAAAGTGTTTTAATTTTGAAAATGCTTAGAGGTATCTTCTACAATAAAAGTTCCTGAAAGTTATTATCTTGTCTTTTACCTTCAGCAACATAATTCTGAACATTATAAATATATATCAACAGCTAACCTCTGATACTGTTTGAAGACCGGGATTAAGCAAAGTCAGGAAGAATGACTTGTAGTAAATTATACAACAAATTCACTTACGACATCTCTGAATCAATTTTATCTTTGAGCATTTACCAGCAACTAATGAGAAGTCCTGACTCCAGCTTGCACTTCCATGACCTAGGTATCTGATCACACCAAGTTATATCCTAAAATGGTATCTCATACTATCTTCTTACACACTACAAGCAAATAAAGTAAAACAAAAAACAACACCACCAAAACAAAGTGCAATAAATTTCTTGCTACCAAGACTGCCTTCGTCTCCTGATTTAGTACATTACTACGAAATCGTTTTTCATTCAGATGTTTAGCCACATGTTCTAATTTTCTTTAGGGAAAATTACTACACAATCATCATTGTGTTGATCAATATGCCACATTTTTTTAAAAGATATTAACCACAAAAACACAAGAGAAAGTTATCATCAGGATGAACTTACTGTTGAACTCAGAACAGTGAAATTATCCAGCACTGAATTGTCACATTTTACTCTTTCATTAGAAGACCTTTGAAGTAATTAACTGATTTACACTTCTGCAGTTACAAAGAAATCGGATGTATGTAGTATCTTAGACTATTTACAAAAAAGCATGTCTGTTAAGTTGTTAAGATCTTACTTAAGTCCCTCTCACATATCTGAGTATTTTATCTTCTTAACTCTGAATATATAAGTGTTTCTGTATTCTTCAGCTGAGCATCTTAAAATCCACTGTTTTGCTACTAAGGTATGCTGACAGGAATGCCTTGAATTATTGCTTCAAAACAACATACTTACTGACCAAAATCCAAAGCACTGTGAAATGTTCTGAACATGTAGCAGTATTTCTGCGACAAAAATGTGTAAATACACATTCACCTCTGATGCAGAACCCACACTTTCACATTTGGAACTGTAGAACAGCATGTGGTAAAAGTGACTTGAAGAAAGCTTGTTAGCATACATGTATTGGAGGTTTAGTCAGTCACACAAGGAAAGGCATGAAAGATCAAAAGAAAATAGTTGTGAAAAAAGTAGACAATTATCGCAGGGGGTCCGATACCAGTCAGCACCGGTATGCCGTGACCTTCCTGGAGAGAGAGCATCCTGCAAAGAACAGCTCTTCCGGGGGTGCTGGCAGGACTCCCTGGGTGACAGGTGATTTCAGCAAGTGTAGCGATTCCTCAGCTACAAGGGATTCCAGCTCTTGTGGTTCAGCTCTTTGCGAAACCACCCAAGGTGAACTCGGGGACAGAGAGACAGGAGCCTCGTATGGCAGTTCCACAGAGGTAGCCTTTATCATCCAGCCACCCTGCAAAGGGGAGGTCAGTGACAAGCGCTCCCCTCGGTCAGGGGCAGAAGATGCTTTTTCTGGGAAAGGTAGGGGGTGGGGTAGAAACCAATAGCCAACGGGGTACCAGCTATTACCATAAAGAAACAAGGCATATTGGGAACTCACCCTAACCCATTTCTAAGAGGAAAGTTGCTTATGTCTGGGGAGATTCTTTTGGCCCTCAGGCCTCTTTCCTCCAAGGGAGTGCAAAGGGCTCCTGTGCCAAGGGCTCACAGCCCTCCACAGACAATAAAGGCAGAAAACTGGAGAAGCTAAGAAAAACTGAAGACTGTGACAAAAATATTGAATGTTAGTGAGATAAGCCAAAGTTTAAAATATCAGAGAAGACAAATTAAATACCATGGAGAAGATTTCAAAAACTGAAGCCTAAAATTGGCTTTATTCATTCATATTAAACAACTAAATATTTATAAATAATGTAATGCTTATTATATTTATATAAATAATATTTATTCATTCATATTAAACAACTAAATATTTATAAATAATGTAATGCTTATTATATTTATATAAATAATATTTATTCATTCATATTAAACAACTAAATGCTCCTCATCTTCCACGTGTCCTCAGAAGTACAAGAAACTGTATGGATGTAGATATGTACATTTCTGTCTCAAAATTCAGTACTTTGGGCTCATATTTGTGTTTTCAAGAGATGCAGACAAGACACAGAGAAGCAATGACAGTATCAGGAAGCGACTAAAGCACAAATCAAGTGTTTGGGATAAGGATGGAAAAAGAGAGTATGTTAGACATATTACATATGAAGATACATAGTAACAGAGAACCTGGGCTTAAATTAATAGGAAACATTTCAGCCGCAAGACTTGAAGTGTGTATATTAATACCCTCTTTTTTTACAGCTCTCTTTACCTGCAGTTTAAACCTGCGAATGGGTGTGCATACACAGATTTCTCAGACTACAGTATTTTCTGTTTGTGTGTACATTTATGTAAAAACATAATGCTGATGAAAAGAAGTATAACTGAAAACTGTTTACATGCAAAAGTCTCAAGCATGGTACATATTTCACTGGGGAGGGACAAACGGTCAGGACAAGAGGAGGCATGAATGGGGAGAAAGAAGTCAACCTCTGAATAAAAGCTGAAAAAGATTTAACCCAATAATAAAAATGTCTCCCTAGGCCCCAAATGAAAAGACACAGTAGGTTTTTCCACTTCATTGTTTGGAAAATTGAGGTCTGATTGACGAAATATTAGTAAGAGCCCTAAACTATTTCTGATGGCTACCTGAATTTCTGCTGAAGGGAAGTTCTTTGGAGTCCCTGTACAGTCTTGTCTAAACAGGGCTTCCCTGCCAAACATCTTCAAACATGTGACAATATTTCCCATTTCTTCACCCAACAGAGGGAATATCTTATAAACTTTTAAAATAAACCATTTTGCATTATTTTTTCCATATATTAACATATTTTTAAAATAAAATCTAGCAAATCAATGAAAAACCTCAGAAAGCAGTCTCCTAGTTTAGATGCTTACAGCTCCTATGAACAAATTTAACAGCAGCCTATTTGGTACCCCCCCCCCAAAAAAAAAACCCAGACAAAGGAAGTGTGTTCCACCCTGTATCAATATATTCCTTTGAATAGCTCCAGAAATTAATTTCTGTCTGAGGTTCTACATATTTCTGACCTAAACCAGTGGGTT